>PISW01006505.1:0-77502 GCA_004023785.1 Mungos mungo
ACCTAGATGGCTCAGTCGGTTAAGCATCCCACCTTGGCTCAGGTCATGATCTCGAAGTTTGTGAGTTCAAGACCCTTGTTGGGTCCTGTGCTGACAACTCAGAGCCTGGAACCTCTTTCATATTCTGTGTCTCCCCCTCTTTCTGTACTTCCCATGCTCATGCTCTGTCTCTCAAAAATAAATAAAAACATTAAAAAAATTTTAAAGATGTGGCATCTATATACAATGGAATAATTCTTGCAATAAAAAAGAATAAAATCTTGCCATTTGCAATAATGTGGATGGAACTAGAGTGTACTATGCTAAGCAAAATAAGTCATCAGAGAAAGACAAATATCACATGATTTTCACTCATATGTGGAATTTAAGAAACAAAGCAGGGGTGCCTGGGTGGCTCAGTCGGTTGAGGGTCTGGCTTCGGCTCAGGTCATGATCTCACGGTTGGTGGGTTTGAGCCCCATGTCGGGCTCTGTGCTGACAGCTCAGAGCCTGGAGCCTGCTTCAGATTCTGTGTCTCCCTCTCTCTCTGACCCTCCCCTGCTCACTCCGTCTCTCTCTATCTTTCAAAAATAAATTTAAAATAAATTTTTAAGAAACAAAGCAGATGAACAAAGGTGAAGGGAAGCAAAAATAAGATAAAAACAGAAAGGAAAACAAACCATAAGAGACTCTTTAAATTTTTTTTAATGTTTACTTATTTTTGAGATAGAGAGAGAGAGAGACAGAGATACAGAGCATGAGTGGGGGAGAGGTGGAGAGAGAGGGAGCCACAGAATCCAAAGCAGGCTCCAGGCCCTAAACTCTCAGCACGGAGCCCAACATGAGGCTTAAGCTCACAAGCCATGAGATCATAACCTGAGCTGAAGTTGGACGCTTAACAGACTGAGCCACTGAGGTGCCTCTAGAGACTCCTAAATACAGAGGACACTTTTTTTTTTAATAGTTTATTTTCCAATTGGTTTCCATATAACACCCAGAGCTCTTCACTATGTACTGTCACAAACAACATACCTCCTTTTCTGGGATGAATCTGCTTGGTCCATGTCCTAATGATCAAGGAATTCTAATTCCAAGTTCCTAGAAAAGAAAATTACACCATCTTGGGCCACTTAGTAGTAAACAAGATGAACTGAGGCTATGGGAATGGGAGGGAAAACATTAGTTGAATAGAGACAGGCTTGTTGTGGTGGTTTGTTTTCATGGCCAAATATACATACCAACTCCTCTGTTTGCATCTTATGGGACAAGAGCTTATAGTATGACACAGACTAAAAACAATAAAACCTGTTACACTAAAAAAAAAATACAGGGGACAAACTGAGGACCTGCTGGTAGGGTGATAGTTGAGGGGATGGGCTAAATGGTGAGAGCCATTAAGGAGGGCACTTGTTAGGATGAGCACTGGGTGTTATATGTAAGTGATGAATCACTAAATTCTATTCCTGAAATCAGTATTACACTATATATTAACTAACTTGAATTTAAATAAAAAATATAAATAAATAAAAAATAGAATATTTTTTGAAGTTTTATTTATTTTATTTTATTTTTAATAGTTTATTGTCAAATTGGTTTCCATACAACACCCAGTGCTCTTCCCCACAAGTGCCTTCCTCCATTACCATCACCTCCCTTCCCCCTCTGCCTCCCACTTTAACCCTCTGTTCGTTTTCAGTATTCAATAGTCTCTCAGGTTTTGTGTCCCTCTCTTTCCCCAATTCTCTTTCCCGCTTCCCCTCCCCATGGTCCTCCATTAAGTTTCTCCTGTTCTCCTGTTAGACCTATGAGTGCAAACATATGGTATCTGTCTTTCTCCGCCTGACTTACTTCACTTAGTATGACACCCTCGAGGTCCGAAGTTGCAAATGACATATCTGATAAAGGGCTAGTATCCAAACTCTACAAAGAACTCACCAAACTCAACACCCAAAAAATGAATAATCTAGTGAAGAAATGGGCAGAAGACCTGAACAGACACTTCTCCAAAGAGGACATCCAGATGGCCTACAGGCACATGAAACGATGCTCAGCGTCACTCATCATCAGGGAAACACAAATCAAAACCACACTGAGATACCACCTCACACCAGTCAGAGTGGCTAAAATGAACAAATCAAGAGACTATAGATGCAGGCAAGGATGTGGAGAAACGGACACACTCCTACACTGTTGGTGGGAATGTAAACTGGTGCAGCCACTCTGGAAAACAATGTAGAAGGTCCTCAAAAAACTACCAATAGAACTCCCCTATGACCCAGCAATAGCACTGCTAGGGATAAAATATTTTTTAAAAAGTTGGGATGAAATCTAGAGTCTCCCCTTAACAGCCTGAGGATAGACCCGAAGGCATCCCAAAATGTTTAGCCACATTCACCTGGGCTTTCCGAGTCTTAAAAGATTTTCCAATTTCAGGATCCTTCACTTCAGCACATTCTCATGCTGAGATGAATTGAATATGGTTATACATTCCTCAACAGTCCTCCCCATGTGTGTGTGGGGGGGTCATTAAAATCTAGGCTGGCCTTAGTGACTTGCCTATTCAAAAGAATGTGGCAAAAATGATATTCTGAGAATCTGAGTCTCCATCATAAGGTGTTTTGCACTTATACCTGTGGCACTAGGAAATTTCACTCTTAGGATGCTCCTACTTAGAATCCAGTCACCATACTATGAGAAGCCCATGCCACATGGACAAGCCACACAATGCTCCAGTGACAACCCCAACTGACAGCTCGTCCACGTGGATGTGGCATCTTGGATGTCCAGCCCAGTTAAGCCCCCAGATAATTGCAGAGTGGATCTGAAGCAAAATCTTCCTGGATAAACCTAGCCAACGCACAAAAGTATGAGAAATAATAATAAATTATTGTTTTAAACTACTCTGTTTTGGTGTCAGTTTATCCAGAATATGGATAACAAGAGTATAGACACAAGGAAGGTTGGTAAGAACCACGTTCCTGCCCACAATGAAAGGTGGTTCCCCTAACCCAGCTGCCCTATCCTTCATGGATTTTCATATCTCCTGGGTAACCGGGGATTTCGGTAGAAGCCAAACTGTATATCACAATCAGGGGTTTCTAGGGAGACTTTCATATCCAAGAGCCTCATTGTATAAAGAACCTGAGGCTCAGTGAGATACAGGGAGAAGTTGGTGACAGAGCCAGGGCTGCAAACTGGCTCTCTTGTCCCATGATCTAACTATAGCATTAAGCTGCCTCCCCATCTGTTCTGGAACAGAGCAGGCAGAATCTCTAACAGATTCTGCCAAGCATAACTCCTTTCCTGGCAGAGTTACTCTGGGAACCACAGGAATGCTGCTTGCATGAGACCTCTGAATTAATCTGCTCTCCACAGCTCATCACATTGCCTAGGAGGGCAGACTGCCAAATGATGCCCCTTAAAATTTACTCATTACACCTGTTTTGAGCATCTACTTTATGCCAGGAAATGAGTTAGGCATAGATATAAGGGACAGAAGTATGAATAAAATACTCACTTCCCTAAAGTTATGAGCATAGGTCACAGACACAATCTGTCACAGTGCCATGAAATGAATATTCTAACAGTAATACCTATGAAGTACCATGCAGTCATAAATGGGACACTACTGAATGGTGGTATTTGAGCTGGGTTTGAAGAATAAGTAGGAATTAACAAGTCAGGTATATGATAAAATCCAGGCAGAAGCAAAGACAAAACACAGGTATAAAGGAGTCAAAGTTCAAAGTATGCTTTAAACCTTCTAGTGTTTTGAGATGATAAATGAGTCAGAGTCATGGTAGAGTAAAATGGAAATTAGAAGCTAAAGTCAGACAAGGCAGGGCTTACATGCTAGGATAAACATTTGGAATTTTATCCTGTAGGAAAAATCAGACACTGTATACCAATAACAAGATAGATCTATGTTTCACAATGGAGACTTAGCATTAGGGAGAATAGATAAAAACTGTGTATTAGGCAGCTTTTGCTGAGTAACAAACACTCCAAAATCATAGTGGCATACAATAATAAGCATTTACTGCGCATTCTTGCTTTTGTATTTTGGCTAAGTATGGCTGACCTTAACTGGGACTGGCTGGGCTTAGCTCCAGACTATGATTGGAGTCTAGGTCTGCTTCATGTATCGCTCTCTCATCCTCCTTGGAACAGAAGCTACACAGAACATTTTATTCTCATGGGGTTAGCAGAAGTGCAAAGAAGGCAAGCCCAAATGCACAAGAACATTTCAAGCTTCCGCTCACATCACCCTTGTGAACATCCCAGTGGTCAAAGCAAGTCAATGACAAAGCCACAATGCAAAGGTCATCTACCATGAAGATGGTAGTCATGTACCTACCATGATAGAGAGTCACGGCAAAAGGATTGGTGAATGATTCCACTATAGATAAGTGAAGAATTGAGACCAATGCTGCAATCAACCACAATCCAGGAGAAGCAGAAAGAAGAGAGACCCAATGGGAAGAACATTGCAAACAACCAGGCAGGAGGTGATTAGCATCACAACAGAGTCAGTGACAGAAGGAAGGATAACAGGAAGAAGACTCCGGATGTAAAAGAAAGAGCAGACAGAAGCACTAAGGTGACTTCCAGCTAAGCAACCAGTTGGATCAAGTGGGTGAGGTCAAGAACACAAGCAAAGTTCAGACTTGGGATGAAGTTGGTAAGGAGTTCTAGACGGAAGTTGTTTGATCACTGAAGTCAGGCAATGTTCACTAGTTAGATGAAAATTAATTTGGAGGCTCAAAGGAGAGACTTGGGTTGGAGGCAGCAACGTGGTAATTAAATCTGGATCTTCCCTTTACCATATGGTAATCACTAGCCACATGCAACTATTTAAATTAAAGTTCAATAAAATTCAAAATTCAGTTCCTTAGTTGCATTAGCTACATTTCCAGGAGCTCAACAGCCACATGTGGCTACTGGCTGACATATTGGACAGCATGGATATAGGACATTTATATCATCACAGAAACTTCTATTGGACACTGCTGCATAGCGACGGAAGCCACAAGTAGTTAACACAGAAGAGTAAGAGACCGGGTGGCTTATAGAAGGAGTGATAAGATCTGAGTCAGAAGACAAGTTGGTTTGGATAATGAGAATGTCTACAGAAGGTTTTCAGAACTCTGGAAAACCAGGTGACTGTCCCTTGCCAGTAATTACTTCTTCAAGCACCCAGTAAGATAGAGTTCTAGCCATTAAAAACCATGTTAAATTCACATCCAATACTACATCTAGCTAACAACTGGACTAAGTCGGACACTGCACCCTCACTCTCTTGACATTAGATGAGCACCTTGTTTGTACTAGAAGTTCATACTACAGAGAAAAATAAAACAGAAATTCTACCCTCAGAAAGCTTATAATTTCGCTAAAAAGATGAAATAAACAATAAAATATTATGCTACCAGAGTTAGCAAATTATGAGTTCCTGGTTAGGGTCCAAACTCTGACTGCCCTAGCCTCTTGATTAAATCCCCCAAATTCACTAAGCCACAGTTTACTCACCTGGGTAAAACAAGAATGTCAGTCCCCATCTATAGGAAAAGTACACCATTGTGGTTCAGCAAACAGACTTTAGAGATATATGTTTGATCTCACCCTGATCTTACCATTTACTAGTTCTATGGTCTCCAGCAACTTTCTTAAGTTTCCTGTACCCAATTTCTTCATATGTAAAATAAGGGTTGTACAAGACATACATGATATGATGCACCTAAAAACTCTGGGTCCATGGTAAATAACTCAATACATATTACCATCATTGTGAAGCTCACCCCTTTTTGCTTGCCATATAGATTTCCATGTCAGGGAATGATGCTGGTTAACTGGGAAAAGCCTGTCTTGGAATCAAAAGTATGCAGGTGCACATCTGCCATGGCCAAGTACAGCTTTTTAAAATCTAATTCCCATCTGCAAGCCAAAGAAAATCAATTGAGAATTGCATTCTCCTCGGGAATCACCTTCCCTTCTGATTCTTCCTACACAGCCTGTCCCTCTCAGATGCAGCCCATTCACACGGAGTGAAGCCTCTCTTCTTTCTCTCTGTCACAGCCCTTCATCCATCCTGGAGCTTCTGGCAGGTTCACAACTCACACTTGACTAGTAGTTGGGAACAGCCCAGCCTCCTAGTCTCTGATCCCTAAAGAGTCACCCATAACTTAGCCCACCTTACCTGAGGAAATTTATAATCTCCCAGTTATGAAGCTACAAGCAAGACCATAATAACTACTCCCAAACCCACCATTTGAGGGTACACATCTCTGTCTTTCTGATCTGTCATCAAGGCCACAGGCAAATACTGTGGACCTAACCAATTTCTGGAGATACTCAAGGGAATGGGCTATGTCTGGGAAAAGTCTGTGTCTACTAAAGTTGAAACACATGGGAAAGCATGAGACAGGCGAATCCACAATTGGCACTTACTGAAAATCTAAGATCCTAAAAATTCCTCTTATGACTCCTTTCATACTTAAAGTTTAGCCTCCCAACCTTCACTCCTATATTTTCCCACTGGCAGAATTTAAAGATGATGTATTCAGTTTTGCATTTACACCTTCTACTTCTACACTCAACATCAGGTTTTGACATGCCCAGCAAATGTTGTGAGACAGCACAGCTTAATAGTTTATAACCTTGCTACTCAAAGTGTGGCCCCTGGACCTGTATTGTCCAGAACTGGTTAGAAATGCTTCATCTCAGGCCTCACTTCTGAATTATAATTTGCATTTTAGTTCCCAGGCGATTTTTGTGCACATTACCATTGATTTGAGTATAGGCATTGACTTCAGTCTGTCAAAATTCAAAACCTGACTCTTCTGCTTTCTAGTTGTATGAACCTGATAAAATTATGTTTCTGTTTTTTCATCTGCAAAATGGGAATAATGATAGTAACTACTGCTTGGATTCATTATGAGGATTCAATTAGTTTATGCATGCAAAGCATTCAGCAAACCACGTTAGTTCTTGGTAAATTTTAATGGCTGCTGTTATTTTTATTGACATGTCCAGACTCTACAGAAATATGAGAAGACCCTAATTCTTACTCTGACTGTGGCACTCCTTCTCTGAGCTAGATAGCTAAGGAGCTTAAATGTAACAGTTCTGGCAACAAGAGAGCAATACAACTGCCCAGAAAGCCAGATCTGGCATGGAAAAGCCAACTTTCCAACTAACCAACAAGTATTCTTTTAAGGATTTTATTTTTTTTATTTTTTAGCATTTATTTATTTTTGAGAGACAAAGCATGAGCAGGGGAGGGCAGAGAGAGAAGGAGACACAGAATTTGAAGCAGCCTCCAGGCTCCGAGCTGTCAGTCCAGAGCTCAATGCAGGGCTTGAACTCACGAACCATGAGATCATGACCTGAACCAAAGTTGGATGCTTAACGGACTGAGCCACACACGCACCCTCACACAAGTATTTTTAAGCACTTTGTCAGACACTGGTGGTTGTCAACTGTGATAGGCATAATAAGATGGACTCCAAGTTTCCCCACTCATGGTATACACAGCTTGTATAATCCTCCCTCCTTCAGTATGAATATGATGGGGCAACCACTCTCTTTATTAGGTTACATTTTATAAGATTCCATCATAGTAAACTGAAAAGAGATTAGAAGTCATAGATCTGCTTCTGCTGCTCTGAAAGCAAGCATCTATGTTGCAACCTATGACAGCTACATGGCTGATAAGGACTTCAGTCCTACAACATAAGGAAATTAATTCTGCCAACAACCAATGAGAAAGAGGATATGGAGGAGGACTCCAACCAAGCTTTAGCGAAGACTGTAGCCCCAGCCAACACCATGATTTCAGCCTGGCAAGATGCTAAACAGAGCTAAACAATACCAGGATTCCTGACCCACAGAAACTGTAATATAATAAACTTGTATTTTTCTAAGATTTTATATCTGTGGTAATATGCTATATAGCAATTACAGACCCCAATCCCAGAGACTGGTAGTCTACAGTGGGTATACAGATGTGGTATAAAATTATTGAGGATATAGTTTCCTTAGTTCTTTCTGTTCCACCTTCCTTATCACGTAACTTCCATCTTAATACATGGCTTATCTTCATGTTCCAAGATGGTGGCTTATCTCCAGCCATCTTATATACATTCCAGACAAAGGAAAAAGGAAGGAGAAAAAGGTCAAAAAAGCATTTCTTAGTCATCTTTCCTCAATTCTAGAAGTCTTACCTCAGAGTTTCTGCCTCTTTCTCAATAGCCAGAACTTACTCACATGGTCACACCTAGCTGGAATGAAGCTGGGAAATGTAACTGGGCACAACTGCTGCTCTTAGAATAAAAAAAAAAAAAACCTGCTCAGCTAACTAGGAATAGAGAGAATGTTCCTCAGCTTGATAAAGAGTATCAGCAAACCACCCACAGCTAACATCATACTTAATGGTTGAGAAACTCAAATCTTCCCATTAAGATCAGACAAGGCAAAGATAGCCTCTCTCACCATTTCTTTTCAGTCTCATACTGAAAGTTCTATCTAATGCAATAGGACAAGAAAAGGAAATAAAATGTATGCATATTGGGAAGAAAGAAATAGCATTGTCTTTGTTCACAGATGACATGATTATTTATGTAGAAAATCTTAAGGAATCAACAACAACAACAATAATAACAAAAACCCCTCCTGGAACTAATAAGCAATTATAGCAAGATCAAAGGATACAACGATACAAGGTTAAAATGTAAAAGCCCATTGCTTTCCTATATATCAACAATGAATAAGTGGAATTTGAAATTAAAAACACAATACTATTTATATTAGCACCCCCCCAATTAATTACTTAGGTATAAGTCCAAGGAAATATGTACAAGATATATATGAAAAAATAACTACAAAGATCTGATGAAATAAATCAAAGAAGAATGAAAGCAACAGAGAAATATTCCATGTCCATAGATAGGAAGACTCAAAATTGTCAAAATGTCCATTCTTCCCATCTTGAGCTATAAATTCAATGTGATCCCAGTAAAAATCCTTGTAGGTTAGAAACTGATTCTAAAGATTATATGGAGAAGCAAAAGACTCAGAACAGGCAACACAACATTGAAGGAAAAACACAAAGTTGGAAAACTGACACTACCAACCTTTAAGACTTAGTATAAAGCAACAGTAATCAAGACAGTGTGAGATTTGTGAAATAATAAACAAATAGATCAATGGAACAGAATATAAAGCCCAGAAATAGGTCCACATAAATATAATATACTGAGCTTTGACAAGGAGTGAAGGCAATACAATGGACCAAAGATAGTCTCTTCAACAAATGGTGTTGGAAAAACTGGACATCAACATGCAAAATATTAAAATGCTCTTAGATACAGACCATGTACCTGTCACAAGAATTAACTCAAAATGAATCACAGAGCAGCAGAAGCAAGTCTATGACTTCTAATCTCTTTTCAGTCTACTATGATGGAATCTTATAAAATCTAACCTAATAAAGAGAGCGGTTGCCCGATCATATTCATACTGAAGGAGGAAGGATTATACAAGCTGTGTATAACCATGAGCGGGGAAACTTGGAGTCCATCTAGGAATTATGCTTATCACAGTTGACAACCACCAGTGTCTGACAAAGTGCTTAAAAATACTTGTGTGGGGGCGCGTGTGTGGCTCAGTCCGTTAAGCGTCCAACTTTGGCTCAGGTCATGATCTCATAGTTCGTGAGTTCGAGCCCTGCCTTGGGCTCTAGACTGAGCGCTCAGAGCCTAGAGCCTGCTTCAAATTCTGTGTCTCCTTCTCTCTCTGCCCTCCCCTGCTCATGCTTTGTCTCTCAAAAATAAATAAATGCTAAAATATAAAAAAATAAAAAATAAAATGCAAAACGATAAAACTCCTTAAAAAATAAAAGGACAAAACCTAGATGACCTAAGGTATGGTAATGACTATTTAGTTACAACACCAAAGGTACCATCCATGAAAGAAATCATTGATAAGCTGGACTTCATTAAAAATAAAATTTCATCTTTGTGAAAGACACTGTCAAGAGAATGAGAAAACAAACCACAGACTGGGAAAAAATATTTGCAAAAGACATGTCTAGTAAAGGACTGCTATCCCAAATACACAAAGAACTCTTAAAACTCAACAGTAAGAAAAAGAACAACCTGATTAAAAAATGCGCTAAAGACCTAAACAGACACCTCACCAAAAAAGATATATAGATAAAAAATAAATATATGGAAAGATGTTCAACACCATATGTCATCAGATAAATGCAAATTAAAACAACAATGAGGGACACCTGGGTGGCTCAGTTGGTTAAGTGTCCGACCTTGGCTCAGGTCATGATCTCACAGTTTGTGGGTTCAAGTCTTGCATCTGGCTCTGTGCTGACAGTGCAGAACCTGGAACCTGCTCCAGATTCTGTGTCTCCCTCTCTCCTTGTCCCTCTCTGACTCATGCCCTGTCTCTGTCTCTCTCAAAACATAAAATAAAACATTAAAAAACAACAACAATGACATACACC
Source organism: Mungos mungo (assembly GCA_004023785.1). Classification (NCBI taxonomy): domain Eukaryota; kingdom Metazoa; phylum Chordata; class Mammalia; order Carnivora; family Herpestidae; genus Mungos; species Mungos mungo. Next base: position 10,496 of record PISW01006505.1, read on the forward strand.
TTTTAGAATGGCCAAAACCCAGAACACTGAAAACACCAAATTCCGGTGAATATATGAGACAACAGGAACTCTCATTCATTCATTGCTGGTGGAAATGCAAAATGTACAGCCACCTAGGAAGACATTTTGGCAGTGGTTTCTTACAAAATTAAATATACTTTTACCATACAACCCATTAATCACTCATGTTGGTATTTACCCAAAGGAGTAAAAAACTTATGTCCACACAAAAATCTGCACATGGATGTTCATATCAGATTTATTCATAAGTGTAAAAACTCGAACAACCAAGATGCCCTGTAGTAGGTGAATGGGTAAATAAACTGTAATACATCCAGATGATAGAATATTATTTAGTGCTAAAAACAAATGAGCTACCAAACCATTAAAAGACATGAAGGAAACTTAAATACATATTACTAAGTGAAAGGAGCCCATCTGAAAAAGCTACTTACTATATCATTTCAACTATATGACATTATGGAGAAGGCAAAATTATGAACACAGTAAAAAATCAGTGGTTGCCAGGGTTTGGAGAGTGGGGAGAAGGATGAATAGGCAGAACACAGAGGAGTTTTAGGGAGTGAAAATACTCTGTATGATGCCCTAATGATAGAGATGTGTCATTATATGTTTGGCCAAACACATTGAATGTACATTAGGGTGAACTATGATGTAAACTATGGGCTTTGGATAATTATGAGGTGCCAATGTAGGTTCATCAATTGTAACAAATATATCATTCTGGTGTGGCATGTTGATGACGGAGGAGGCTATTCATGCATGGCAGGGAGGCAGGAAGTAAAAATGAAATTTCTGTATCTTCCCCTCAATTTGCTTTGAACATTAAACTATTCAAAACAAGAGTATTTAAAAAAATAAAAACAAGGTACTTTTGACAAAGACAGGAAACATGGATATTGGGTAGGTGTATTATTCTTCTATTGCTGTAAAACAAATTACCACAAACATAATGGCTGGTGGGGGTTCTGCTGGCATAACATAAAAAAAACAGTGAGTCTCCCACATATGTCATGGGGGTTGACTCCATTAGACAAGAGATTCTTCTATAGATGTTCCCTGGATAATTCCATCTCTATTTTTGGCTTCTATTGAGATGACTGAAGGCATCCATGACTCATAAACTAACCTTCTCAGAGAGCCCTATATGTGACTAAATACTGTACTCTTTCATTCTTCTGAAACAATATCAAAAGTTTGTCTAGCTACATCTTGCTTTCTCTCCATAGTATATATTTCCAACAGTGGATATTCTAATTCTGGTGTCTTTTACAATCTGGATAGGTTAAGAATTTCCCAAATTTCAGGTCCTTGGTCCCTTTTGTTTAAAAATTCTTTCTTCAATTTATCTCCTTCTCAGAAAGAAGGAACTAGGCTCATTTTCAATACTTTGCTTGGAAATCTCTTCAACAAAAATACTAAGTTCATCATTTACAAGTTCTGCTTCCCACACAACTGTAGAACAAAACTTAGCTCAATTTTCTGTCACTATATAACAAGTTTCCGCTAGTCTCCTGTATGATGTTTCTCATTTTCTTCTGACCCTTCATCAGAAGCAGCTTTTTTTTTTAAGTTTATTTATTTTGAGAGAGGGGGAGGGCCAGAGAAAGAGGGGGAGAGAGAAAGAATCCCAAGCAGGCTCTGCACTGTTAGTGAGGAGCCTGACATGGGGCTTGAACTACAAACTGGGAGATCATGACATGAGCTGAAACCAAGAGCTGGACACTTAACCAACTAAACCACCCATCAGAAGCACCTTTAATGTTCATATTTTTATGTTCTGTTTATGACAATATAGGTATTCTCTAAGACAATATAGGTTTTCTCAAGTTCCTTACTTCCTCTTGTGCCTTCCCAGGCAAAGTCTTTAATATCCATATTTGTCTGTTCAAGGCAGCTTTGACCTCTTCTATCATGTTCTGCACAAATTTTCCAGCTTTTACCCATTAACCAAACCAATTCCAAAACCACTTCCACATTTTTTTCACATTTTTAAGTATTTGTTACAGCAGCACCCCATTCCAGGTTAAAAAAAAAATCTATATTAAGTTCACATCACTATTGCAATTAATTACCAAAAATTTAGTGGCTTAAAGCACAAATTTATTCTCTTACTAAGTTCTGGTGGTGAGAAATCTAAAATCAACAGGTAAGAATAGCATTCCTTCTGGGGGCTTCAGGATGGAATCTATTCCTTGCCTTTTCCAGCTTCGCAGGGCTGCCTGCATTCCTTGGACCATGGCTCCCTTCCTTACATCACTCCAACCCCTTGCATCCCTCTCCAACTACCAACTCTGCCCCCTCATATAAGAACCTTTGTGACTGGCTCGTCCAGATAACTCAGAGTAATCTCCGGATCTCAAGATTCTTAATCACATATGCAAAGTTTCTTTTACCACATAAGTAGTATACTCATTGGTTCCATGCATTAGGATGTGGACATCCTTGATTGGTCATTATTCAGATGATCACAATGCTTTTATGGTGAATATGTGACACTATGTATTTGCCAAAACACATAAAGCTTTACAGCACAGAGATAAGCTTTAATGTATGCAAATTTTTAAAAAGTACTTAGGATGCCAAGAGATCCCAGGAAGGAGTGCAGAATGTGATAAAACAATCAACTGTGTTACAAATGTATGAAGCAATCTCACTAAAGGGGGTAGAGGAAAAAGGTGCTTATCTAAGTAGCTTTGGAATTAAAAAGGGAACCAGGGCTCCTCGGGGAGGAAAAAATGTCTGATTCTAGAACTGGGTTAGAAAAAATGCAATAGACACTTGAATACAGAAAATGAACTGAGGGATGAAGGGGGTGGGGGAAAAGGGAAGTGAGAGTGATGGTCATGAAGGAGGGCACTTGTGGAAGAGCACTGGGTGTTATATGGAAACCAATCTGACAATAAACTATATACATAAAAAATAAAATAAAATAAAATGTTCAGAAACATCTCAAAAAAATAAACTCAGGAGAACCTAAAGCATCTTTGTACCATAAAAAAGTAATGAAATTCTTTAAAAATTTTCAGATTGATAAGAATTTCCAGAATGATAAGTGTACGTAAAAGGGACAAAGAAGCCCCCCTGAAAGAGGTCTAATGGTCAAAAGTGAAATAATTTGAAGAACAAAATATATTAGCATTGGATTATACCAAAAATATAAAATTAAATATCCGTGAGTCCATACTGATGCAAATAAATGATTGCATAAGTTAAAATAAAAGGAGAAGAGATAAATCTCTATGCAGAAAAAATTCTGAATAATTTTTGTAGACACTCTGCCCTCAAGGGAATGGAGCCTAACTGCCCAGTCCTTGAATGAGGGTTTACACACAGTGACTTCCTTCCAAAGAGGGAAAGGGGAAAGAGAAACTTCACAGTGGAGAGAGCTGACAAACACCCCCTCAGCCAGATGATCAAGGTTCACATCAACAGTGACAGGCGATGTTGATAGTATGTAGGCTTGACATGAGAAAGATGGCACTTCACTTCTGTGGTCTTCCTCCCAAGAACATATCACCCCAGGCTAATTCCGAGGGAGGAACAATCAGACAAATCTCAATGGAGGGGCATCTTACAAAATACTTTTCAGCATCTCTCAAAACCGTCATCAAAAACAAGGAAAGTCTGACAAGCTACCACAGTCAAGAGAAGCCTAAGGATTGTGAGGACTAAGCATGGAATCCTAGAATAGAAAAAGGACACTAGGTTAAAAGTAAGGAAATCTGAATAAAGTATGGACTTTGTTTAATAATAATGTATATACAGGGATGCCTGGGTGGCTGAGGCAGCTAAGCATCCAACTTTGGGTTAGGTCATGATCTCATGGCTCATGGGTTCAAGCTCCATGTTGGGTTCTGTGCTGACAGTGCAGAGCCAGGAGTCTGCTTCAAATTCTGTGTATCCTTCTCTCTCTGCCCCTCTCCCTCTCCCACTCTCTCCCTCTCAAAAATAAATAAATATTTTTTAAAAAATTAAAAATAATGTATATACGTTGGTTCATTATTGTAACAAACATACTATATTACCAGTAAATAATAATATTCCAGGAAATTATAGGAAATAATAGGGTTTGGAGTATATGGGAACTTTGTACCTTTGTGATTTCCCTGTGAATTTAAAACCATTTATTTAGAAAACTAAAAGGGATTCATTAAAGTATTTAGATTGGGGAAAGTACCGTAATAATCCTGAGTCTTTGGGAAAATAGTATGGTTGGATTGGAAGAAAAAATGGCTAGGTCCAAGAAATCATCTGAAAGCCACTGCAGTCAGCCAGGTCAGCTAAAATGGTGATGGCCTTGACCGGTGTCCTTGAGAACAGTCAGGAGATTATGAATCTCTGGATTTTACCCCAGTACAAACAAGTATTGTTATGAAGTCGCTGGGACCACACTTCACTTTGGGTATCAGGCTCCTTGCTTAGATGGATTAAAATGGCTCTGAAATTCAAGTTCAAAACAAGTATCAAGGAAACAGTCAAAAGACAAGCTCCAATCACTCAGAGGTTTGTGGTTTTATGAACCCAGAAACTTGGTCTCAACAGATACTGCAAAAGACCATGAGTCTTCTTGAATAGCTGAAGCCTTCAGATAGATAACCTGAGATTTCACCCAACACTAAAACCATCTTTACTGTGACTCTGGTTTGCACTATTGTCCTTAAATAATATTCTTCATCCCTCTCATAAAACATGTCTGAGGTTATTTCTGAAAGAGTCTTTATAAAACCAGCAAAGCAAGTTTTGGTCAAATCCATTTGGCTTTAGTGTTCAGCTCCCCAGCAGAAATTCAGGTCAGTCAATCAGAATGCAATTTGTTGAAAGCCTGCCTTTTGGACACAAGCATCAGCCAACACACAGAGAGAGGAAAGACATACAAGGCATGATGGTGGCGCCTGACATTTATAGAATGGAGCAGCCAGACACTTGGCTGAGATAGGGTATTTTGAAGTAAACATATGAAATTGAGCAGTTTCCTGGTTTCTGTCAACTGAAAATTAGGAGCCAGAAGTTAAATGCAGGCATTTTTTCCCTCCACAAATGAAATGCGGTGTTCAGAACGCTCTTTGTAAAGGATTTGCTGGATGGTTGTGATTTATGGACAGCATTCTCTATGCCTAGAAAACAGAGAGATCTGTCATTGGGCAAAAAGTGCTAATAATCTCCAGCTCAAGAAATTCACAAGCCCTTCCCTTCCACAAACAAACAAGCAAACAAATATTCATGTAAGAGAAAAGAGATCAGCAATGAAATGAATGTGCATACATGGTGGGGGTGAAAGAAGAAGGGCTGGTGGGCTGGTGGCTGTTTTTGTTTTTGTTTTTTTATTTTGTTGGATTGGTTGTTTTGTTGTTCTATTTTGGTTTTGTCTTGTTTAATTCCTCTTGTTTGTCAACCAAACTGTAAGCCCCTGAGGGATAGCCCCAAAGATCTTATGCACCATCACCCCAGCCCAAACACTGGATCTTACTGGAGAGACACTTCACAAACCTTTGTCAGTAATGATGGGAAAAGGCTCAATTTGCCCATTTACAGGACACAAAAACTTTGCCAACAGCCTCCCCTGCAGGACAGGTGAAGTGTCTGTCCTTTGGTGAAGAAACAAGGAACAAAGCAAAGTCTTTAAACCATAAATTTGTCTTCACAAGCCAACAGGCCCAGGCAGCACACTTAGCCTAAGCCCAGATGGCCTCATCCTGTTCAACCCACGTGTGCTTTGTTTGTGGTTCATGGAGCCAATTACCACAGCAATACAGAGCAAGGGCCAAAGCTATTTCAGTTTGATGTGACACAGACTGTGACAATCTTTGACCTTTCTCTTTAAGAAAAGAGGGGAAAAAAAGATTACCTGCATCTGTGTATAAATAGTTACAAAATAATCATATATCTCCCCAAAGGAAGGGAAGAAAACGGCAGTAAAACGTGGACACTTTCCTGGTTCATCGCTCTTCTGTTTTGGTTCAAAAAATGGCCCTGAACCTTCCCACCTACACTTCCCATATCTGCCTGTGTGAAGAAATTTGTCTCTGTGCTGCCTGTGTCTTTACTGATAGAGGCTTAACTGTTGCTGAAGATAAGGACATCCATCAGTGTACTGGAAAGAGCCTTCTGTTTGCCAAAGTCTAGGGACTGGAAGAAACCATTTGTTTCCATGTTAATAACTGAATCAAATGCTTCCTGCCACAAATTCTGGAGTGAGAAAGTTCTTACACATCATAGCAGGGTAATAGGACGTTTAGAAGATTCCATGATGTAACCTCCCTTAGGAGCCAGGTTCTCTTTAGCATACAAACCAATTCTAAGAAAACCTGTGTGCATTGCAGCTGTGATTATTTGACCCAAAGTTCCCCATCAACCTCCATTCTTGGCTGCCCGACTCTAGCTCATGGCTGTCCAACTCAAGGATGGGAGAGGGTGGCATGGCCCCAGCATCAGGACAGGGGTCTCACTGGCATTATTTCACATACACATACTAGAGGTTCCAGGTCTCCTCCAGTCAAATTTCTTCCTTCAGCTTCTGCTTGAATGACCCAGGAGGCATCTTTCTTCATCATCCTGAGGACTCCTCTTATTCTTCAATTTACACGAACCAGGAATGATAATAAAAGGGTTTTTTTGGCATGGATTAATAATACAACAATACAATAATGCATGAGGGTGGGTCACATATAGTGCACATTAATAGGAAAAACATAGGCATAGCATCCAGAAACTTCTGTTTTCAGCAACATCAGCCTAGCTAATTTAGACAAAACCTCCCAAATAAAAACTATCTTCCTAAAAGCACCAATCTGTTAACAAGAAACAGTGAAGCATGACCACTGTTTGCTCGGACTCTTGCTCTGGGTGCCATTAGTAAGTGTTAATGATGTAAGGACCTCAACAGAGGGCCCAGTTCTCCAGAGAGAAAGTAGGAAACTGAAGGAATTCATACAATAGTCATCTTCATGGGGCCAGGAGTTACTGCATCACTACAGGATCGTACAAAGGAGTGACTGATGGTCACAATGGGTGAACGTGAGTCATCAAGGGAAGTCAAATCATGTGGACACTCTGCTTACAAGACACACTTGCTTTAGCAAGTCCTCCCTCTAAAATACTCAAAATGTTCATGACATAAAAGTTGCCTTGATATTTAAAGGCATATATATGAAAAATGAATTGACATGAAATGCCATATTCTCAGAAAATTCTGGAAAAATGAAGTGTTAATGTAGTCGAGGAGTGCCTGGGCGGCTCAGTTGCTTAAGCGCGTGACATTGACTCAGGTCAGGAGCTTGCAGTTCTGGAGTTCAAGCTCCATGTCAGATTCTGCACTGACACCGTGGAGCCTGGAGCCTACTTTGGATTCTGTGTCTCCCTCTCTCTCTGCCCTTCCCCCTGATGCTCTTTCTCTCTCTCTCTCTTTCTCAAAAATAAATAAACATTAAAAAGATAAGATAGTCACGGTTTGCTTAAATCAGTAAATACAAATCATACGTTTAAAAATTTCAGAATGTACACCATAGTAATGCCCTGAGCATTAGACTGAGAATCCTGTGACTCTCCCAGTGACACCTCCTATTCTGCATATACCAAAGGACATTTATCCATCAACCACAGGTTAAGCAACCTGCAGGACAGAGTCCTTTGGGGAGTTAACCTCCAAGCTCACCGCTGACAAAATGCACACATGAATCTGGCCAGGTTGCATGGGGAAGGTGAAGTGTCCCATAATGATGCATGGTGCTTTCCCACCCAATTCAAGCTGGGTAGGGATGTTACAAATGCACACTGGTAACAGCTACTCTCACCTGTGCACAGATGCAAGGAGTTGTTGGGGTGACCTCTGTTCTTAACTTCTGTTTGACCCCTATTGACCTAAGCTCATTGGGATGGACTCAAGATTGTACTTAGTCTTCCAACTCATGCCTCCTCAGTTGCCCACCAGTTAAGAGGCCACCACCTTTTTAAGACACCATGCCTTGATTCTGTAAAGAAGGTAGAAACTGATAGATGGACCAAAACGGCTAAGAGATTAGCAGGCATCAACACAAAGAATTATAGTCCACTTTGTTTAAACATGGTAAGGTTAACAGTCCATTTTATTCTTGTAAAGAATTTGTCACAAACTCTCGGCCAGTCCAATTTGCTCCTCCCCTGCAATGCTCTGTAATCCCAAACCTGGCCATTTCCATTCCAAGCCATGTTATCTGGTCCCTGGACTCTTTCAACAGTCTCCTGCTGCATTTCCCTGCTTCCACTCTTGCCTCTCACAGCCAGTGCTCCGCCCCGCCAACACTTTTTAAAGCAGACATTAAGCCAATCATTCCCTTGGTTTAAGCCTCCCAAAGGCTTCCCATCACTTAGCATGAAGTCCAGGGTCACCTGGGTGGCTCAGTCAATTAAGTGTATGACTTCAGCTCAGGTCATGATCTCATGGTCGTGAGTTCAAGCCCCACATCAGGCTCTGTGCTGACAGCTCAGAGTCTGTAATCTGCTTTGGATTCTGTGTCTTCCTCTCTTTCTGTCCCTCCCCTGCTTTTGCTTTGTCTCTCAAAAATGAATAAAAATTTTAAAAATGAAATCCAAAACTTTTGCCATGGCCTAAAAGACCCTACCTGAGCTGGCCCTGCCTGCCTGCCTTTTGACACATGCCCTACAATTCTCTCCTCATTCACACTGTTCCAGCCATGTCATCCTCATTTCCAGGCAGGCTTTGGACACATCAAACCTGTTTCCCCCTCAAGACCTTTACAACAGTCATCCCCTTTGCCTGGAAGCTTTTTATCCAGGTAGTTCCATAGTTGGATTCTTTCCATCGTTCAGTTCTTCACTGAGCTGTCACTTCCTCAAAGAGACCCTCCATAACCACTCCAGCCAAAAATAGTACCTTCTTACACATCATCCTCTACAACATAATCTTCTATTTACTTTGTAGCATGAGATATTCCAGTCATTATCTTGCTTATCTGGCTTTCCCTTGTTTTGTTTGTTTGTATGTTTGTTTACTCTCTTCCTCCTAGAATATAAACTCCTTGAGATCAAGGTCCTTGTCTATCTTGTTCAGTAGCCTGCATCACTAACATCCAGAACAGTGCTTGGTATATCATAGATATTCAATAAATATTTATTGAATAAGTCAACCAATTCTTTAAGACTCCAGAAGACAGGTCATTTGAGCAGTTGCATTGGCTGCCATTTTGTTTCAAGAAAATAAACTGAGCCATAATTTGGTCTAAGGTTTATTTGGCTATCTATTAATAGTTTACCAAACTGGGCCAAACCTGGGGAAAAGAAATCAAAGACTCAAAGCCTTTACTCACTCCTATTTTCTCCTGTAGACATACTTCCCCCAAAATCTGAACTTGTTTAAACATTTAAGCAAAACATTTGGTTGGCCAGACCCAAGCTGGTGTCACCAGGTTAATTATAGCTAAATGCATTTTTTTTTTTTTGTCCTCAGCATCTACTTAGCCAGTGGTTCTAAAAACTTAGCATCATCACTAAATTTTTAAAAAGTCAGTCAGAGAAAGACAAATACCATATGATTTCATTCATTGTGTGGAATTTAAGAAACAAAACAAATGAACAAAGAGAAAAAAAAGAAAAACAAAAAACAGACTCTTGACTATAGAGAACAAACCGGTGATTGTCAGAGGTGTAAGGATAGGTGAAATAGGTGAGGAGGGATAAGAGTAGACTTATTGTGATGAGCACTAAGTAATGTATAGAATTGTTGGATCACTATATTGTACATCTGAAGCACTGTATGTTAAATATACTTGAATTTTTAAAAAGAGAAAAATAAAGATTTTGGCATCATCAGAATTACGCAGAGGGCTTGCTGAATCACACATTACTGGGCCCAGTGGTTTACTGGAATGATTCATAACAGCCTATGATAGCCAATGGTTACATTTTCAGGAATATCCCAAACCAGTCATGAAACACAACTGTCATTAAAAATAAATCATAAAAATATATAATTAAAATTTATGTCTTAGGAGAGTCTGGGTGGCTCAGTTGATTGAGTGTCCAACTCTTGGTTTTGACTCAGATCATAAACTCATGGTTTGTGAGATTGAACCCTTCATCAGGATCTGTGCTGAGAGTTCAACGCTTGCTTGGGATTCTTTTTTTTTCTCTTTCTCTCCTCTCTCTCTCTCTCTCTCTCTCTCTCTCTCTGCTCCTACCCTACTCTCTCTCTCTCAAAAAGAAAAACTATGTCTTTAAAAACTACATGAAAAACATTTCCTAAGTATTTTACTACATGTTTCTCTTATGTCTACCGTGGTGGACATCTATAACTACTGTCTCCGTAGGAAGGAAATGGGGAACATGGTGTCCTGCTGTGCACCTCTTTTTCTAACTTCTCGTTAGTGGTGTCATGTGTGAAACTGGCCAAGATAGAACTATTTACACCACAGCAATGGGCAAATGCTATACATCTGGACTTGGGTTATTATTTCATTAATTTTCTCAACTTCAGAAAGTGATGGAGAAAAGCTTAATAATACAGAGTTAAATAGATTAAACTTAGATGTATGTATATCTATTACATTGTGAACAGCAAAATATATATATATTTTTTCCAGTATTTGAAAACTATAACCTGATTCAGCAAGGAAGTTGCTCATGTCCTTGACAAAAAAAAAAAATTGACATTTTGCCATAACATCCATCTTCATTTGTTTCTCTTTGAACATACCCCTTAGTGTAAACAAAACTATCAACCAACGTTCATGTTGGAGCTACATTCATTCATCAATTGTAACCATAGGCCATCTCTGATATAAAAGTTTGGCAAAAGCCAACAAAAGTATTCTGTGCAGATCAATTTCCTATATGAAAGTTATAATAAGGAATATTGAATATTTTACTATTATTATTTGTAAATTTTGTGCTACATAGTCTATATACCAGTAAAATTTATATTAAACTTGTGTACATAAATATATGCATTTCCCCCCAGAGATCCAGTTATCCAACATTTGCCAGCACACCGCCAGCTGGACCTCACCCTTGTGGCTCCAGATTCAGCAGGATTAAGGACAAGCCTAAGAATTTGCATTTCTAAAAAATTCTCCAAGAATGTTAGACTAGTTCTGCTGTTTTGGAGACCACTCTCAGAAAACAGAGAACTTCTGACTTAAAAGGAAGCTCAAAATCACAATGAGATATCACCTCACACCTTTCAGAACGATTCTCATCAAAAAGACAAAAGATAACAGGTGTTGGTAAGGATGTGAAGAGAAGGAAATATTTGTGGACCATTGGAAATGTAAATTTGTGCAGCCATTGTGGAAAAGAGTATGGAAGTGCCACCCCCAAATTAAAAATAGAAATATCATATGACCCCGTAATTCCACTTCTCGATATATCTGCACTCCCATGTTCATTGCAGCATTAGTCACAATAGCCAAGACATGAAAACAACCTAAGTGTCTATCAACAGATGAATGGATTAAAAATGTGATTAAAGTGTGTGTGTGTGTGTGTGTGTGTGTGTGTGTGTGTGTGTGTGTTTAGTATTACTCAGCCATATAAAAGGAAGAAATCCTGCCATTTACAACATGGGTGGACCCTGAAGGCATTATGCTAAGTGAAATAAGTCAGACAAAGAAAGAAAAATACTATATAATCTCACTTACATGTAGAATTGAGAGAAAGAGAGAGACAGAGAGAGAGAGAGAGACAGAGAGAATTGATTTCATAGAAACAGAAAACAGAATGGTGGTTGTCAGGGGCTGTGTGGAGGAGGAAATGGGTGATTCAGGTCAAAGGGTACAAATTTTTGGTTATAACAAGAATGAATTCTGAGGACTTACGGTGCTGTGTACTTGAAAGTTGCTGAGTGTAGATCTTAAGTATTCTCACCACATACACACAACCAATAGTTAACTGTGTGAGTTATGTTATCATCTTGATCTTGGTAATCATTCTACAGTGTATGTGGTATAGAAAACCATCACATTGTGTACATTAAATATATATAATTATATCTGTCAGTTATTCCTCAAAAAGTTAAAAGAAATTTTGATACATTGTGATATAAAAGTATATAATACACATTGAATTTGAAAGATTTGGTTCAAAATATAACAAAATATTTTAATAATTTTTAATACTGGTTTAATCTTGAAATGGCATTTTGTATATAACGATTTAAAATGTATTATTAACATTAAGAAAATAAAAGAAAAGGAGGCTTCCACCATGGATTTTCCCATTGATGATGGACTATTCACTGCACTCAGTCACCAGATAGGTTATCAAGCAAATATTGAATTCTGTTGCCGGAGACATTACAAGTTAATTCAAGAAGTCAATATTTGCTTAGTAGATGATAAATCTTGAGGCAAAACGAAGAGAAGCGCTAACTCCATCTAGCTGTTGGTCAGCTCAGCACTGGGACACAAAGGGAGCCCCAAGAGTCAATCAATAGATTGCTCCATTAGCCTGTCATGTCACCAAAATTCCCACTATTAAAATCAATCCAGAAAGGCCTTGGAGTGTGCAAACACATTTCCTGGGAAGGCAATACCATTTGCTTTGTACATACTCTAAAGCCAGGCATCCCTCCTTCCCTGCACATTTACACCTGTGTCATGTAGAAACTGGTTCCTTCAGTTAACTTGTTCACCTTTCTTTACAGAACTTGGGTTCACACAAGGACATTAATTCTAACCGAACTCTGGGGATGCACAGCCTGGCTTAGAATTCGAGCTCAGCTTTGTGATGTTGGGCTAGTTATCTGACTTATCTGTGTCTCAGTTTCTTCATGGAAATAATACAATCTACTATAGGGTTGTTTTGAGAATTCAGTGAGTTAAGAATTATCAACTACTTATAAAGTACTTAGAACAATATTCACCATATGAATAAGTGTTAACTAGGTCAATGAACATTTCTGTAATTGGTCTGGTGTATTTAAATTTATACCATTATCATTTTATTATTTTAATATTTAATGTTTTTATTTTTGATATTTTAACATTTGATGTTAATATTTAATATTTTAAATATGTTATTATTGTAGTAAGAGAATATAATTCAAAGATGTGAATACACCAGCAACACAGGACCCAGAATATTGATAATAATTTACATCTACTCACATGCTTCTCCTCCATCTATTCCCTACTTCTCCACAATTGTTGTAGCCACAGATTTCATGTCTACTTCATTTTATTTATGCTTTTAACACTTACGTACTTCTAAAAGTATGTTGTTTCATTTCAGTTGTCTTTAATTTTATTAAAAGTGTATCATGGTGTACACAATTTCTGAGGCTTTTTGAAACTCAATATTGCATTACTGTGTGTATCTATAGTTTTAATTAACAGTTTGGTACAGTTTGGAGTGGGTTCTAACATTATAAACCAATGCTCTACAAATTCCTAAGTTTGAAAAGGCATCCAAATTGGGAGGACTCAACTAAGTAATCAGTCAAGATTCTGGTGCTTGCATGCCAACAAAAGAGCAGTTTGGATGGGACAGACACATTAGGCCCTCACTTCAGTTGTCTTCTACATCTTACTTTTCCATTTAGGTCTGCAAAGGAAGGCCATGCCAGGGGCTGTCACCCATGGAATGGCTCCTGGACAAAAGGAGCCTCAACCCTGACCCTGGCAGACTTCGGGCTCCTCATCCTCACTTCAAGCCCCCTGCTCAGCTCTGCTCCTTGCACAGGTGTGATCTCACTGAGGCTGTCCCACGGAGGAACTGAGGCCAGTGGGGGTTGGGGTGGGGGCAAGGAGGGTGGGAGCATGCTCAGAGAGGGCAGGAGAGAGCTTGCCAGCCACACAGGGGAGTCTCCAAACAACACACAAAAGAATGAGAAGAACAAGACATGGGAAGGAAGGTTGAAATGGTGTAAAGACAAACTCAGCATCCATCACACGTGGCCTCACAACAAACGAAGGAAGAAAAGGCAGTGACTAGATTTATTCTGACAATGTCCCAAAATGTATTTGGAACATCTCTCATAACCCCTTTAGAAGCACAAACTGCCTGAAATTATGCTTTTCTTTCAAGCCAAGATGAGGTGAGAAATTCACAGAGATTACATTTGATCCTCTATAAGGTCTTTGGTGCAGATACTACACAATCTCTGGGACTCCTTGGGGCCAGGAAAACAGCTCTGAATCCTAGATGCCTCCTCGGAAGCTCCTCATCTGCCCATGTCCTCAAGGTGATTTTGCCAAGGAATTCGACCAGTGAGGACACAGTGATCATTGTTAGGGTAGGGGCCAAGACAAGCACGGCCTCCTTCCTGCATTACATTGGACTTTCGAAGCATTTACATGTTAATATTTTTAACTGTTCTCTGAGTCATCCATCAGGAGTCCCTCCAGAGGCAAATATTAGCATCCCTGGATAACAGAGGACAGGGTCTCTAAATGCAAAAATGGCAAGTGAAAGTGGAGAGGGGCAGGGGGACAAGAGAGAAGGTCAACTGGACCCTAAGTAAAGAAAGGATGATAGAGCTTCCAGTGGAGGGGCCTCCTCCAGGACTATATCTTCACCTTCAGGCTTACCATGTCTATTGGATTTCACCCAAATTTAGTGCCTGCAAGAAGAGAGGAGGCAGGAGACCTCCAATGACCCTATGACCTCAAGCAGCTCAGTGAAACAATGGAGTCTCTGCTCTCATTGGTAAAATGAGCAAGTTGAACCTGCTGGCTTAGAATGTTTGTATCAATTCTCTCCATGATTTTGTGTTAAAGGCCAAATTCATAGTGTGCCTGGGTGGCTCAGTTGGTTAAGCGTCTGACTCTTGATTTCCCCTCAGGTCATGTTCTTGCAGTTTGTGAATTCGAGCCCTACTTTGGGCTCTGTGCTGATAGTACAGAGCCTACTTTGGATTCTCTCTCTACCACTCCCTGCTTGTGCTCTCTCTCTCGCTCTCGCTCTCTCTCTCTCTCAAAATAAAAAATAAACTTAAAAAAATAATAAAGCCAAATTCATTACTTACCTGTGTGTGCACACACACATCAGATTCTCTATTCCTAGTCACAGCAAACATTCCCTGAACTTCTGGACTCTCAAGTTCAGTTGCTCTATTTCTCAACTTCAGCATCTACAGCACTGACTATATTCCAGTAATAATGACAATGGTAATGATAATAATAATTGCTTTTATAGTAACAGTATATGCAGTGTGTCTCTAGTGGCAATATATGCAATTATATAGTATTTTATATATAATATGTATTACTAAATATATCATGCACAATATATATTATATTATAATGATAATATATTATTTTATTTTAAACAACATATGTTATGATGGTAGTTTTTATTATAATTACATAAATTGCATGTATATTTATTATTTATAGTATATATTTAGGTACTGCTTAATATACACCTTATATTCTATATACTATATATATATATATATATATATATATATATATATATACGCACACTCTATACATGCATGTGTGATATAGTAAGAGCAGTTCTGACATAGCACTTACTGTGTATTATGTCATAACATACACTTATTGACACATTTTACCTTCACTACAACCCGACTTCTATCGTAATTTTACAGATGAGGAAGCTGAGGCACAACTAGGATTTGCCCAAAGTCACATAGCCAGCAAGTGGCAGAGCTGGGACCTAAAGTCAGGCAGTGCAATTCTTGCATCCTGGACACCTACCTCAGGGGATGACCCTCTAGGGTCCCTCTTCTCTAGTCCGTGTTCAGACATTGAAGCTGCCCTTGCTCCATCTTCCTCCCAGCCAACTCCCACCATGGCCAGACTGAATCCTCTGACCCTGTCCTTCCCCTGAGCACTGAAGCTTCTCTGCATGCTGAATCAACAGCCCCTCCAGTGTTATGGTGCCCTCCTCCACTCCTTCTAACCCCACCCCCCACCCAGCCACCATTCTTCTCACTTGCCCTGCAGCAGGTAGCTCTCTTTTCACTCACATCTGGACTGCTGGTGTCCCTGGGATCCTCTCCCGTACTCAGTGCTTCCCATGGCTCCTCCATGTTCCTTGTGGACTCAGCAACAGTGGCAGCTCTTGCATCCCTGTAGCCAGCCTGACCCTGGCTGGGCTTTCTTTCTTTTCTTAAGTTTTTCTTTTATTCCAGTTAGTTGATATACTGTGTAAAGTAGTTTCAGTTGTACAATTTAGTGATTAAACACTTACATATGTCACCTGGTGCTCATCACAAGTACCCTCCTTAATCCCAGTCATCTATTTCACCCATCCCCCCACTCACCTACCCTCTGGCAACCATGAGCTTGTCCTCTATAGTTAATGAGTATATTTCTTGATTTGCCTCTCTTACTCTCTTTCTCTCTTTTTTTATTTGAGAGAGAGAGAGAGAGTGATTGTGGGAGTAGGGGGAGAGGGACAGAGGGGCTCATGATGTGAGCCAAAATCAAGAGTTGGAATATATGTATGTGTGTGCATGTAAGTATGTGTGTGTGTGTGTGTGTGTGTGTGTGTGTGTGCAACTGTTGTGTGTATGTGTGTGAATGAACTGAGCTTTGGGTACCCCATTCTATCCCTCAATGCTTTTGGTGGGGAGTGTGGAGGGATGATATGAAGGTCAGGTAATCAGCTCTGATTCTGAACTATCGGTTCCCTTCTGTGGGCTAATCGGCACCGAGGCTCCACAGAGAATGACTACTGCTTGTCATATTTCCAAGCATCAGGCTGCTGCTCTTTCCCTTGCAAAACCTACTCTGTCTGCCCCAAACCAAACAAACACTGAATTTTGATGGAAATCTACATTTGTTTTTTCAGAATCCAAGAAAATGTCCCAAAGCAATGCTGGTAGGAAGACAAGGAAATAGTGCAAAACTCAGTCCCATGTGTCTTCCACAGGTAATCCAATAACACCAAGTGTGTTTTACTGAACATGTGTGGAGCCACAAGAGAAGAAAATGACAAATAGAAGGAAGCGGAAGCTTTCTTTTTGTTGGCTTTCTCTCCATGTCCTTCCTCTCGAAATTGCCACCTTCTAGAGATCCATGTGTAGCCTCCATGTTACACGACATCCCCTAGGACATCTAGTCCAGTCTTTTTGTTCCCATCCTTACAACTGTCATACCACCTCTGTTTTAAAATGAGATTATACTGTACAAATAATAGTAAAGACTCTCTTTGAGTAGGAAAGAAAGACCAAAAACAACAAAGACTAAAAAGGAACAGAAAAACTCTCCGGGAACAATGACAAAACAAATAATAAAATGGCCCTAAATTCATGTCTATCAGTAATTACTCTGAATGTAAATAGACTAAATGCCCCCAATCAAAAGACATAGGGTGTCAGAATGGAGAGATAAAAAAAACAAGACTCATCTATGCTGCCTACAAGAGACTCATTTTATTTATTTTATTTTATTTTTTATAATAGTTTATTGTCAAATTAGTTTCCATATAACACCCAGTGCTTCTCCCCACAAGTGTCCCCCACCATGACCATCACCCCCTCCCCCCCTCCCCCTTCAGTCCATGGTTCGTCTCCAGTATTCAGTAGTCTCCCTTGATCTGTGTCCCTCACTCATCCCCACTCTCTTTCCCCCTTCCTCTCCCCATGGTCCCCTGCCAGGTCTGTCCTGTTAGACCTATGAATGCAGACATATGGTATCTATCCTTCTCTGCCTGACTTATTTCGCTTCGCATGACACCCTCAAGGTCCATCCACTTTCCTACGAATGGCCATATATCATTCTTCCTCATTGCCATATAGTACTCCATTGTATATATATACCACATCTTCTTGATCCATTCATCAGTTGATGGACATTTAGGTTCTTTCCATGATTTGGCTATTGTAGAAAGTGCCACTATGAACATTGGGAAGAGACTCATTTTAGACCTAAAGATACCTGCAGATTGAAAGTGAGTGGATGGAAAACAATTTATCATTCAAATGGACATCAAAAGAAAGCCAGACTAGCACTACGAACTAGATTTTAAACCAGACTCTAACAAGAGATGAAGAAGGGCACTATATCATAACAAAGGCGTCTATCCAACAAGATCTAATAATTGTAAATATTTATGCCCCCAATTTGGCTACAAAAAAATTTTTTTTCTTTGAGGAGGAGGTCGCTTTATTGGGGGGATGGCACTGCACATGGCTGACACATGATGGCAGTCAAGGGGCGCCCTACACATCACACTCAAAAAGGGGCGGGGGGCGGGGGGCGGGTTGCTAAGAAAGATCAACCGAAACATGGTTCCTTAGGCAGTTCCCCGACCTCATCCCTCGGAGGAGTTGGGATGCTCTCGACCTCTCCTTGAAGGCAAATGTGGTTGCTACAGGCAGAGCCCCTCAGGGGTGCCTTCTTGTTTTTTATAAAGAAAATTTTCTTTAGATTTTTTTGAAATAACTATTTTTAATAGTTTATTGTCAAATTGGTTTCCATATAACACCCAGGGCTCCTCCCCACAAGTGCCCCCTCCATGACCATCACCCCTCCCCCCCTCCCCCTTCAGCCCTCGGTTCATTTTCAGTATTAAGTAGTCTCTCATGATTTGTGTCCCTCTCTCTCCCCAACTCTCTTTCCCCATTCCCCTCCCTATGGTCCTCTGTTAGGTTTCTCCTGTTAGACCTATGAGTGCAAACATATGGTATCTGTCCTTCTCTGCCTGACTTATTTCGCTTAGCATGACACCATCGAGGTCCATCTACTTTGCTACAAATGGCCATATTTCATTTTTTCCCATTGCCATTTTTGAAGTCTTCATTTATTACTTTCATTCTGCCCTCTCTCAAGGTCTTCAGACCAGCTTCTGTACAGACGGCCTTGATGTCAGCCCTGGAGAGGTCATCTTTAGCCATGATCAAGTCATCCAGGGTCATGTCAAATATATAAATCAATTAATAACAAACATAAAGAAAATCATTCATAATAATACAGTAATAGGAGGGGACTTTAACATCCCACTTTGAGCAGTGGATAGATCATCAAAGCAAGAAATCAACAAGGAAACAAAGGCTTTGAATGACACACTGGGCCAGGGGACATAACAGGTATATTCAGAATATTTCATCCTAGAGCAGCAGATTGCACATTCTTTTTGAGTTCACATGGGGCATTCCCCAAAATAAATCACATACTGGGTCACAAATCAGGCCTCAACAAGTGTAAAAAGATTAAGATCATAACATGCATATTTTCTGACCACAACGTTAAGAAACTTGAAGTCAACCACAAGAAAAAATTTGGAAAGACCACAAATACATGGAGATTAAAGAACATCCTACTAATGAATGAATGGGTTAACCAGGAAATAAAGAAGAAGTTAAAGGGCTGCTGGAGAGGTGTTGAGTGGGGGGATGAACTAAATTAGTGATGGGCATTAAGAAGGACACTTGTTGGGATGAGCACTGGGTGTTATACATAAGTGATGAATCACTAAAGTCTACTCCTGAAACCATTATTACACTATATGTTAACTAATCTGGATTTAGATAAAATATTTAAAAAATTAAAAATGAAAAAAGAAGAAGAAATTTAAAATTCATGGAAACAGGGGCGCCAGGGTGGCTCAGTCAGTTAAGTGGCAGACTTCGGCTCAGGTCATGGTCTCAAGGTTCATGAGTTCGAGTTCTGCGTTGGGCTCTGTGCTGACAGCTCAGAACCTGGAGCCTGCTACAGAGTCTGTCTCCTCTCTCTACCCTTCCCCTGCTCATGCTCTGTCTCTCTGTCTCTCAAAAATAAATAAACATTTAAAAAGTTTTTAATAAAAAATAAAAATACATGAAAACAAATGAAAAAGAGAATACGATGGTCCAAAATATTTGGGATGCAGCAAAAGTGATCATAAGAGGGAAGTATACAGCAATCCAATACAGGTCTACATCAAGAAGCAAGAAAAATCTCAGATAAACAATCTAGTCTTATACCTAAAGGAGCTAAAAAAAAGAAAAAAAGAAAAAAAAAGAAAAGAAAAGAAAAACAAATGAAGCCTAAATGCAGCAGAAGAAGGGAAAAAATAAAGACTAGAGCAGGAATAAATAAAATAGAAACAAACAAAAAACCCAAGTAGAACAGACCAATGAAACTAAGAGCTGGTTCTTTGAAAAAGTTAATAAAATTGATAACCCCCAAGCCAGACTTAACATGAAAAGTAAAGAGAAAGGCCACAGATATATAAAATCATAAACAACAGAGGAGAGATCACAACCAACATCACCAAATACAAAAATTATAAGAGAATATTATGAAAAATTATACACCAACAAATTGGGCAGTCTGGAAGAAATGGATAAATTCTGAGAAAGATATAAACTACCAAAACTGAAAACAGAAAGAAATAGAAAACTTGAATAGACCAATAACCAGCAAAGAAATGGAATCAGTAACCCAAAATCTCCTAGCAAACAAAAGTCCAGGGCCAGATGACTTCTCAGAGGGATTCTATCAAACATTTGAAGAATTAATACCTAGTTTTCTCAAACTATTCTAAAAAATAGAAATGAAAGGAAAAATTCCAAACTTCTCTATAAGGCCAACATTACCTTGATTCTAAAGCCAGACAAAGACCACACTAAAAAAGGGAACTGATGAATATCGATGCAAAAATTCTCAACAGATACTAGCAAATCAAATCCAACAGTACATAAAAAGAATTATTCATCATGATCAAGTGGGATTAATTCCAGGGATGCAAAGGTGCATCAACATTCACTAATAAATCAACATGATACATCACATTAATAAAAGAAAGGATAAGAACCCTATAATCCTCTCAATATATGCAGAAAAAGCATTTGACAAAGTATAACATTCATTCTTGATAAAAACCTTCAACAAAGTAGAGACAGATGGAACATACCTCAATATCTTAAAGGCCATATACAGAAGACACACAGCTAACATCATCCTTGATGGATAAAAACTGAAAGGTTTTCCTCTATGGTCAGGAATAAGACAAGATGGTCCACTTACTAACATTATTTAACATAGTACTGGAAGTTCTAGCCTCAGCAATCAGACAACAATAAGAAATAAAAGGCATCGAAATTGGAAAGTCAGAAGTCAAATTTCCACTCTTAGCAGATGACATGGTACTCTATGTAGAATACCCAAAAGACTCCATCAAAAAATTGCTAGAACCAATACACAAATTCAGTAAAATCACAGGTTACAAAATCAACATACAGAAATCTGTTGCACTTTCTATATGCCAATAATGAAATAGCAGAAAGAGAAATCAAGGAATCAATCCCATTTATAATTTCATCAAAAACCATAAGATATATAGGAATAAACCTAACCAAAGAGGTAAAAGATCTGTGCTCTGAAAATTATAGACACTTATGAAAGAAACTGAAGAAAACACAATGAAATGGAAAAACATCCCATGCTCATAGATTGTAAGAACAAATATTGTTAAAATGTCTATACTACACAAAGCCATCTACATACTTGATGCAATGCCTATAAAAATACCATCAGCATATTTCACAGAGCTAGAGCAAGTAATCCAGAAATTTATATGGAACCACAAAGGACTCTGAATAGCCAAACAATCTGGAAAAAGAAAAGCAAACCTGGAGGCATCACAATTCCAGACTTTGAATTATATAACAAAGCTGTAGTGATCAAGGCAGGATGGTACTGGCACAAAAAGGACACACAGATTGATACAACAGAACAGAAAACCCAGAAATGGACCCACAACAATACAGTCAACTAATCTTCAACAAAGCAGGAAAGAATATCCAATAGGAAAAAAAAAATCATCTCTTCAACAAATGGTGTTGGGAAACTGGACAGCAACATGCAAAAAAATGAAACTGAACCACTTTCTTACACCATAGACAGAAATAAATTCAAAGTGGATAAAGGACCTAAATATGACATAGAAAACCATCAAAATCCTAGAGATGAACACAGGCATTAACCTCTTTGACATCAGCCATAGCAACTTCTTACTAGATATATCCCTGGAGGCAAGGGAAACAAACGCAAATATGAACTATTGGGACCTCATCAAGATAAAAGGCTTCTGCACAGCAAAGGAAACAATCAATAAAACTAAAAGGCAACCAATAGAATGGGGAAGATATTTGCAAATGATGTATCTGTAAGGACACAGGTCTGAATCAAACTGACTCCATGACAGGCTTCAAGTTTCCCCTTTGACCTTGGAGACCTAGGTGTCAGTTTCTCAGAATCATTAGACAATAAAAGAGCACACATTGCCCAAGGCAGGAGGGACCACCCTTGTAACACCCAATCAGGAAAGGCCAGCTAACACCCTTAACATTTCTAAGGGCAGGCCTAGAGATAGAAGCCATAGATAATCACTTATTGCTTAAGGCTAGTTACACCCTATGTGAGGGTCCTGGGTCCTGGGTCCTGGGTCCACTCTGTGATTGGTTAACACTCTAAATGTTGTGATTGGGTCCCGCCAAAAGTAACAAACACTCTGGACAATGTGTATGGTTAAAGTTACTGCCAATGATGTTATGCTATAATGATTTGACCCCTGTACCTGTGTCACAATTTCCTGTAACTCCCGCTTCCCAAACCCATAAAGGCCTTACCCCGCCTTTGTTCAGGGCTCTCAGCACAGATCCACTGCGCTAGTAAAGTCTGTGAGCCCGAGTTTAGGCCCGGCAAGCCTAAGCCCATAATAAAGCCCTTTGCTTTTGCATGCATGACTCGGTCTCCCTGGCGGTCTCTGGTTTTGGGGGACAATATTGAAATCCTGGGCATAACATATCTAATAAAGGGTTAGTATCCAAAATCTGTAAAGAACATATCAAATTCAACACTCAAAAAAACAAATAACCCAGTGAAGAAATAGGCAGAAGACATGAAGAGACATTTTCCCAAAGAAGACATCCAGATGGCCAACACATGAAAAGATGCTCAACATTGCTCATCATCAAGGAAATACAAATCAAAACCATAATGAGATGACACTCACACCTGTCAGAACAACTAAAATTAATAACACAGGAAACAAGATATTGCCAACATATATTGGCAAGGGTGTGGAGAAAGGGGAACCCTTTTGCACTGCTGGTGGGAATGCAAACTGGTACAGCCACTCTGGAATACAGTATGGAAGTTCGTCAAAAAGTTAAAAATAGAACTATGATCTAGCAATTGCACTACTGGGTATTTACCCAAAGGATACACTCATACTAGTTTGAAGAGAAACATGCACCCTGATATTTATTTATAGCAGCATGATCAATATTAGCCAAATTATGGAAAGAGCCCAAATTTCCATTGACTGATGAATGGGTAAAGAAGATGTAGTATACACATATAATGGAATATTACTCAGCCACAAAAAAAAGAATTAAATCTTTCCATTTACAATGAATGTGGATGAAGTTAGAGTGTATTATGCTAAGTGAATAAGTCAGTCAAAGAAAAACAAATGCCATATGAATTCACTCATATGTGGAATTTAAGAAATGAAATAGATGAACATGGGAGAGGGGTGAAGAGAGGGAAGCAAACCATAAGAGACTCTTAACTATAAGAGAACAAACTGAGGGTTGATGGAGGGGAGGGAGGGGTTGGGTTATGTGGTTGTTGGGTATTAAGGAGGGCACTTGCGGTGATGAGCACTAGGTGTTGTATGCAAGTGATGAATCACTGAATTCTGTCCCTAAAACTAATTTACACTATATATTAACTAATTGGAATTTAAGTAAAAACTTGAAACTACAAAAATAAAAAAATGTAATAAAGTGAGATTATACTGCTCAGTAAACATTTTTTTCATTTAATATGTCATATATATCGTTCCAAACCAAAAACACACTTTTATAACATGTTTTCAATAAATGCAGACTATTCCATTGTGTATGAATATGCTAGAATTAGTTTGCCTCTTCCATTTTGTGCTACATTTAAATTATTTTCTGTATTTATAAAACATTTCCTTGGAACTAAATCTTTGAACAGATCTTTATAATTTTCTTAGGATAAGATTCTGGACAAATAAAAGCTAGAAAACCAAGTGGGTTTTTTAAGCTGTTAAAGCTTTTAGTCTTCATTGCCTTACTGAGTTCCAAAAATGAATATACCACTTTTTTTTTTTACAATTGATAGAAATGTCTGGTGGGCCTGCATTCCCACTAACATTGTGTATTGTTCAAATATATTTCTGTTAAATGCTGTTAATTTTTAAGTATGGGTTCTAGAAATTATCGTTGTCATCACTTTCATATGTTTTATAACTATTACTGGTATAGAGGAGAATTACAGATTTCCCCCCTATATTTGATTTCCAACCATACTTGTCAATTCTCTTACAATCGTTTTCTGGTTGCTTATTTTAAGCTTTTCAGATGGAAAAAATCTGATTTGTGAATGATAATAATATCATCTGTAACTCTTTTTTTCCAATATTCATTCTCCATAATCTGTTGTACTTCATTGGCTAATGCAGTGTAAGACAAAAATATTGACTTACAGAAAGGGCAGTGGCAATCTTTTCTTGTTTCTAACTTTAATGAGAACGTCTCTAAAGTTACTCCATGAAATGTGACGTTTCTTCTTCATTTAAGATCGATGTTTAATCAGTTAGCAATTTCAGCTGTTTTCAGTAACAGAAAAGTAAATTCAAATTGGCCTATGAAACAAATAAGAAGTCCCACAGCAAGTTCAGGCAAGACTTGTTCCAACTAATTGTCCGTCTTCTCAGTCAAGGCCGCTTCCTGTTCTGGTCCCAAGACAGCTGCCAGAGGCCTCTGAGGACTATATGTTTCTTGTTCATACATAACAGAAAGAAAACATCCCTCCATGTGGCTACTTCCCCAGGAGCCAGAAGAAATATCTTTATATCACATCAGCCAATGGACAGTCACTTACTAATTCCTAAAAACAAGTCACTATGGCCAAGAGGACAGGTTATGCTAATTGGCTTGAGCTGATTAGAAAATAGACATGAAGTGACCCAAAACAGTATAAGTGTCCCCTGTAATCATCTTTATTAAATTAAAGATTCATCTTTCTTGTCCTAGTTCAAAGACTTTTGTCATAAACAGATACTGACATTCATCAAATGCCTGCTCAGCATCTATTTTCCTTTTCCTTACATCTTTCTTACGATATTTATAATTGTTTCTACACTTCAAGATTCTTAGAAATGATTCTTCCTAAGATGTCTTGTAATACTTTCTTTACATAGGAGGTTCAATAAATATATCAAAAATTTCAAAAGACAGTCCAGTTGGGATATGGCCTTTTGGGAGCCTTGTGACAACTGGGGTCTCCAACAGCCCAAAAACTCTCCATGAGTCAATAGGCCACCATGTTAGCTTTAAAAAGTCAATGTTGTCCCAGCTTGTGATGACAAAAATATCATGAAGAGGTTCTGAGTCTAATCTACCCTTTCAACTTAGTTTCCAACCAAGCTGAGCTTAGTTTCTTGTATAATTCTGGTGATTTCTATCACTGTATCATGGCTCCTGCTTTGTTCTCCTCCTCAAATACCCCTACCCATATCACTACCTGTCCTGATTATTTATGAACTTGTCTTCCCTTTAAACTCATTTAGGATAGGCTTTCTGTATCTGATTTGCATTTGCTTCAAGCTTAGCATAATACTTGTATTTGATGATAGTATGTATCAAAAATTATTTTACTCAGAAGTATTTTGAAATATCGCATTCCTGGCCATTTATTTCTAGGTCACTGGCTGGGCCTAAGAAAAACGTTAATAAATGAGGGGTAAAGTGATTGAGCTTTACTTTCATCTGGGTGTCTCCTCATTGCTCTGTACCCAGCTCTTCTTTGCCCCATTGGGAAATAGTCATAAATGGTGTCTTTTGTTGTATTGCAGTCTTAATGGGGTCACTGTAAATTTCACCTATCAAAAAAACATTTCTGAAACTCAAACCTGAGTTTTCTATTAGGCATTGCAGGTGGGGACACTCAGCTTTTGCCAAATCACCACAGGTTTTGCAAACAATAAGTTATCAAGAGAGAACTGAGAGAAGCATATGTATCACTGGCAGGACTGTGTGGCGGCTAACTGATGTCTTCAAGTGAAGATCACTTTGCTGGCCCATTACTTAGGTCCCGATGTATACCTATTTAAAAAGACAATATTTCTGTTTCTTTAGGTCTTGTGCCTTGTCTTTGAGGGCAGACACTGAGTAAATCTGAGTCCTTCTGGGAAATGTAAGCCTATGTTTATTTCATAGTTGTCCAGTATTTAACTCTTATTTCAGACCACTGTCATGAGTAAAGGAGAGAATGCACTGGGGCAAATAGATGATGGTGGAAGTGAAAATCTGGCCCTAATAAACAACTGTGGTTAAGCTTCTTTCTTATTTCTGGAAATCAGCTCAGGTCAGCTTTCCTTCATGAAGCCAAAAATAGGTGGGAAATTATATAATTATTAGATAAATTTTAGACTATTCACTTAAACATCCTAGATAGTGAAATAAGATTATCAGTGTCCCAATATATTTCAATTCAACCACTGTCAGACTTGTGTTAGCACAACCCCAGCCCACAGTACTGGTGCTCTGTCCCTGACTCCTTTTGCCCATACTTAATGTCATGTATTGCCTCCAAGGCTTTTGAGAACCACTAGAACTTGTATAATCAATAGATTTATGGAGGTCAGAGCTGCACTGGATCTCAGAGAGCCTCTTTCTACAGACAAGAACCCAGGTGGGCATCCAGACAGACCAAGTAACTCACCTACGTTTACACCCCTTGTTGGTACCAAGTGCAGCACCATACGTCTGACCTTTCCAGCCAAAGGGTAGCATTCTTTCCATGGGAACTCAAAGCTACTATTTTACTTTGAAAAAACCCTGTCGGTTACTATCAACATTTGATCAGTCAAGTTAGAACCAGTGGTTTTGCCACTGATCTCCTACTAGCCCAATATGGATTCTTTGGAAAAGTATCTGTGTAATTTTGCCAATTATGCATGAAGCCACATTTGCTGACAGAGACAATAAGCCATTCATTGGGGGAATTAAACTAATGTATCATTTTATATTCATAGCTATCCCCAGGACTATATGTGGTATTATTTCCACAATACTAATTGTTCTAACCTTCTGAGAACATAAAACAGATTAAAGTTAAAGTTCAACCCACTGGGTGTCTATAAAAACAAAATTTGCTAAACATTCTAAAAACCCAATTCAATTGAACCAGGAAGAAAAAGATGTGAAGGCTTTAAGTAATTGTTTCCTGTTTTTACCACATAAAACAAAAAACTTTGGTTTGTATGGAACCTTGTTGAGAGCCAGGGAGAGGATGGCTCTATAATAAACATGATCCCAAATGCTAGGGTATCATTTCTATTAGAATTGTGTTTTGAATTGATTATCAGTGTGGTTTGGTCCCCCTTGAAAGAGATGATCATTTTGTGGGCCAATCGCTCAAGGAAGGAAACTAGAGAGAGGATCTACCCACTGTCTGCTTTTAATCTCTTTTCTTTGAGGATACATCCAGGTGTGTGGGACTGTTATAGGAGCTAAGATGGTACCTACCACTTAGGGATACAAAGGCATCTTTGGGAATCTCATGAAAGTTGTGGAGTTATTCCCAGAAAAATGCTTAGGCATACAAACATTCAATTGCAATTTCATAGCACTGCTGAAATTCATCCATGGACTTCTCTCAACATCCACCCAGGGTCTCATGTAGCAGAAATCTGGGGCCTAATAGGAATTCATCCCCTGCACTGCAAGAATAAAACAAAACAAAATGAGAAAACGCTGTACTTTATAGCCAGATTATTTAACTTGTGGTTCCTTTCAGTGTATAGTTCCATTCGGCAATCCAAAAGATTTTGGGGAAGTTTTACTGAGTGTCAGACTTTTTCAATTATATTACTAAGGGGAAGAGCTGTGTCCCTAATCATGCCAGAACATGAGTAAGAAATCTTTAAGAAGAAGGTCACATTTGAAAGGACAAGATCTGAACTATGTGATCCAGCTACCCCACACATGAAGGATACTCTTCCTGGATAATCTGGGTTTCATTTTTATATTTAAGAAGGGGCACATATTTCACAGTTGACTATGAAACCCCATGATGCTGGTGAGGATAATGTCAAGCCAGACAAAGACAAATACTGAACGGTATCACTTATACGTGGAATACAATAAGAAAAAAAACGTTGAACTCATTGAAACAGAGAGCAGAAAGGTGGTTATCAGAACACTGGGAGTGGAAGAAATGGGGAGATGTTGGCCGAAGAGTATAAAATTTTAATTATGAGATGTTTATGTTCTGGGGATATAATATACAGGAAAGTTACTACGGTAATAATAGTGTACTATGTACTTAAAATTGGCTAAGAGACTAGGTTTTAAATATTCTCACCATAAGAAAAAGATAACTATGTGACACAATGGGTGTGTCAATTAACTTGATTGTGGTATCATTTCACAATGTTTACATGTATCAAACCATTACATTATGTACTTTCAATATATACAATTTTATTTCTCACATATTCCCATAAATCTGGGGTTAAGAAGCTGATGTCATTGAGAAAGCCTCCCCACCTCAGAAAGTCCACTTGACAGGTTCAACTTGACTTAGCTTCTGAGTAGCAGCATCCTAAATTAGTGACCCTTATGTCTTGGATCTGAGGGGTCTGAGTCACCTGAAAAGCTTCTATTCAAGGAGGAAGTATCTCCCTGAAGTTTGTCCTCAGGGTAGGCACAGTATGCTATCAGAAAAGGGTCTAAAAACTGGGGACCTAGAGTGATATAGCAGAGGTTACAACCATTCTGTAGGCACCTGCACCAGGAGGGATGGGGAAGTGGTGAGATTTAGGAGTGGCTGGCACTAGAAATCCCTAGACTTGGGTTCAAAGGCAGGGCTCTAATATCTGGCAGGGATCCTGTAAAAGCAGAGCTGGTTTCCAGGACTTAGAGGATGCAGGGATACAAGCCAGGTCACTATGCAAGGACTCCAGGACAGGAGATATGACAGGACCTATCATAAGAAATTATGTGCACGGACGCTCTGGGCTCCAAACAAGAAGGGCAGTGCTTTTACTCAGAACTGGTCAGACACAAGGGAAAATTGAGAACAAGCCCAGGAATGTAAGGGAAGTTGGTGAATCCCTCATGGGGACAAAGGAAGAGAGATGCAAGGCAAAGAGCCAGGAATCACATCATGAGAGAGACAAGGAAATGAAAGTCTTTGCAGTGCACGCAAACTGCTAGTGGGTGAATCCCAAAACTAGACTATCCCATGTAAAACATCCTCCTTAACAAATATTCCTGGTCCCAGAAAAGTTCAAGACCACATGATAATCTTAACACCAGCCCTACTTGATATATGAACTAACATCAGACATTAGTCACAAAAATTAGAGAGCAAGAAAGCATGTTCAACCTGAAGATCCCATTCAAATGTGGATGTCTCTGAGATCAGTAAACACCATTGCATTTACTAAGACTACCCTCCAATCAAGACCCAAGTTTTTAGTTTTGAAGCAATTTCTAATAAGACAAATCTATACTTGACTCATCTTCCCACCAGAAAAAATACATAGTGAACATCTGTAAGGTCCCAGTTGTCAAGGGCTCTGCAAGGCCTCATGAAATACTGACACTCAGAATAAATAATACCTTTGCCTTTGTATCTAACATAAATGGATAGTACATACCAGACTCTATTGGCTTCTTTTCAGAAGTTACTCCACATGTGACTTAATCTTCTAGAGGCCTTTGGGGGAAGCCAGCAAGAACAAATGAGGTAGACAAGTGGAACCTGGAAATGTCAAATATGTACACTCTATTTCTGATGATGGAAATCACACCTGTAGGTTGTTTCATTGACTATCCTCCATGCAAACTCCTCAAAAGGTAATTCAATATCCAGTCACATGAAACTCCCCTGAGCCTTTCTCACAGGAATTATCAAGTTCTAAAGGAAATCCAACCTGTTTGCATCCTTAGCAAACCTGTCCTCTCTAAATTGACCTGATTTTTCATGGAGGTTAATCTTCAACAGGCTGCAGCTATAATTGGATCCATGTTAATACTTCCTTTTCCTCTTAATCTTCCTTGTGAAAGATATGCTTGCCATTATGGAAAACATTTGATTGTGCTTTCTGACCTGTGCCTGAAGGTGGAAATTCAATATGAGAACCCCTCACTACTCAGTTCCTTTGAAGATATGCTAGGCAGATGAAGCCTTGATGAGTGGCTGGCTCCAGCTTTTACATATTTGGCATTGAATTTCACCTAGTGCTAATGGCACCAATGGCTATATGAGCATGTATAAGAAAAAGCAAATAAAACTGTAAACAAGTGAGACAAATAGAGGCAAGATAGGGAACATCCATTTGAGAGAAATTTGCAAAGTTTTAAACTTAACTCAGTGTTTCACTTTTTCTAATCTTGCTCCATGTAGAAAGTTTCAAAGTACTACAGAAAAGTGGGTGGTGGTGTAAGAGAATGCACCACAAAAAGAAGCTTCTCATAATTCTACCATCCAGAATCTATCTCTTCCCCATCATGTTTCCATGCATTTTGAACCCAGTGGAGGTAAAATTCTATATAGCATTCACCATCTTGTGAATATTTATGTAATAAGCAATTTGCTACACATTAAAAGTAAAACTTAAACATCATTCTTAAGGAATCCCATAATATTGTACTGCAGGAATGTTCCATGATTTACTTAATCATTACATTAATGACACACGTTTACATTTTCAACTTCTCACTTTTGTAATTAACCCTGCAGCAGGTATCTTTGGATCTTTGGCCATAAATCCAGGCTGTGTTTAGGATTATCCCTTCAGGAAAGGTTCTTAGGAAGAAACATATATGGTCAAAGGAAATGGACTTTTTTCTGGCCCTGACACATGTGAAACTGCTGAGCTGTTTGCTTTGGAAACAAACAGATAAAGCAAGCAGTAGAAGTACCTCAAATCTAACAGGCTCGCTCGGCTGTCTGTTATTCAAGCAGGAAGACAGGATCCTACTGCCCATCCCATGAGGGTGAATCAGCTCAACACAGAAATTACTCAATAACAAAAGCTATAATTATACCTTCCTGTATTTTCCAAGTTTTATACAGAAAACTTCTAATCAGTAAAATGGTTCTGATTTCTTAGAGTTGCACAGTAAGGAGAGTTGCCCACTGCTCCTCAGGCAATAGCAGGAGAAGCATCATTGCTCATCTCTTTACAGTATACAGTTTATGCAGTTTATAAAGCCCTCTCCAGGACATTTCTTTAAGTGGTCTTCTCCATGGAGCTAGGCAGCTCAGGTATTATTATTCCCATTGTACAGATGAAAAAAACTGGGATTCCCCCAAATTTAAGTACCTTACTGAAGAAGTGGACAAGAAAGCCTTGTGTACAACCAAAGCTAAAAGAATTGACATTAATTGTTTCAGTTTTTTACTTAATCTTTCTATTGCTCTTATTTATATGAAGTGTATATGCTGCTATGGAAACAGAGCCTGGAGAGCCACCAGCATAGTACAAAACTGAAGACAGAAAGAACAAGTGCATCTCTGCTTAATGTCCCACTCAAACGTTGCCTGGTGAGAAACCAGCTACATTCCTGATATTTCTTTCTTTGAGTCTGAATAACATGTGAGTCAGCTGCTTCGTATAATATATTTTTTCTTCATGGAGAAGCAGATGTTGGTATTAGGACAACAGTTGCCAGTGCTTAGATATAAGAGTCTGGGACAGGGGCAATGGCTTATCGTTGCCCATTATCCACGGGGACCCCAGAATGATGATGATGTCAATTGTCTATCATCTCAAGTACTTTTTCTGATGGGAAATGTCATGACACTTAAAATGTGTTCAGCCCTTTCAACTACTTCAGAGGTAAGATAACTTGTTACATTTTGGTTCTCTCAGCTACCAGGTAAGGTTGTTGTTATTATCTTCATCCTCAGAGAGGAAATTGAGGCATATGTGTCAGAAAGTAGCTAGGTGCTCTCCCAGAGTGATCAAGAAGACTATCTTTCCCAGACTCCCTTGCAGTCAGGATGGGGGCATATGTTTGCGTCTTGGCATTGTGGGCATAAATAATAGAACTCACTAAAGGCCAAACCATGGAATTTCCTATGTGACCCTCTATACTCTCTTTCTTTCTTGGTAAGCCAGTTAAATGAAAAGGATACAGTAAAGGATTCCAAGAAGGCTCTTGAAGGTAGAAGAGCCACCATAATAAAGGAAACTGGATCCTTGAATCATGATGTGGAAGAGAGCCACTGGCTCCTCCTTGAACTGTAATGCAAGTGAAAAATAAACACTGATGATGTAAAGTTGTAAGCCTGAAATTTGTTTGCTTTTGCTGCTTTGCCTAACCTAGAATAACTCATATAAAAATGACTGACTCAAGATCACCCACAAGTGCACTCAGGTTATAATATCTTCCTATAACTTCTGCTATGTTGCCCTTAAATATGATCAGGAAATTCTGTCTCCAAATTTTTTGCAGCTCACCTCTGCTCTGTGCTGGAGTGGCCTGAAGCCGAGGGCTGGAATCATCTGACATTCACTCTCACACATTTCTGGAAATTGATGCTAGCTGTTGGATCAGACTAGGCCTAAGTTTTAGCTATTGACCAGAAAATCTAAACGCAGCTTCTTCATGTGGTCTCTCTTGGTGACTGATCCACGAGTGAGCATCCCAAAGGACCAAGTGGGAGTTGTATTACTTTTTCTTTTTAAAGAGAGCGGGGGTTGCAAAGAGAGAAGGAGAGATAGCAGAGTCTGATGCAGGGCTGGAACTCATGAATCATGAGATCATGACCTGAGCCAAAATCAAGAATCAAACGTTTAACCAACTGAACCACCCAGGCGCCTGGAAGTTGTATCAGTTTTAATGATCTAACCTTGAGAGTGACATAGTGTCACTCCCAATATAGTCACAAGCCCACCCAGATTCAAAGTAAAGTATCATAAATCCCAGCTCTCAGTGGGAGGCATATCAGGGGCATCTTAGGGCTGCAGCCATCTGAGAAAATACAACAGACATTATGTAGTTAACCAAGATACAAACCGATAAGGAAAAGCCTAGCATAAAGTATTTGGTCATATTCCGTGCCCCCCCTTTTTAATGTTTGTTTGTTTGTTTGTTTGTTTATTTATTTATTTATTTATTTATTTATTTATTTTGAAAGAGAGAGAAAGCTGGGGAGGAGCAGAGAGAGAATCCCAAGAAGGCTCTGTGCTGAAAGCACAGAGCCCAATTTGAGGCTTGATCCCATGAACCACGAGATCATAATCTGAACCGAAATCAAGAGTCAGCTTCTTAAACAACAGAGCCACTCAGGTGCCCCACATTTCTCCTTGTCTCAAGACAAATGTGTGTGTGTGTGTGTGTGTGTGTGTGTGTGTGTGTGTGTGTGTTTAGAAAGTTTTTGTAAATATTCACAAAAAATAGTTGACAATAATTTCCTCCAAGGAATGAGACTGGAAATCCAGGATTGAAGAGTTAGCTTTTCATTGAATACCTTTTTACTGTTTGAATTATTTATCACGTGCTTGTGTTATTTTCATAATACTAAACAGAATTTTAAAGAGATGAATAGGTATATTCGGAGTTGATTATACACAGTTTCTTTTTTTCTCTGTTGAAATCATTAGATTCTTTTGGAGGCCAACCAAATGATGCAAATGAGGAAAAAGAGAATTTTTTATATTCAATCAAGATGTCAATTTTCATTCTGTACTCACTAGATGACAATTTGGCAAAATCAGTATCACATCTGTACATGCAAAGAATTCTTCATTTCTCTACATCAGTGGTTAACCCATCCTGGCTGCTGCACATTCCAGTCACCTGGTGAGCTTTATGAAACAAGATTCTGGGGCACCTGGGTGGCTCAGTAGGTTAAGAGTCTGACTCTTGATTTCGGCTCAGGTCATGATCTCACAGTGATGAGACTGAACCCCCTGTTGGGCTTTGTGCTGGGCTTGGGGGCTGCCTAAGATACTCTCTTTTCTTCTTCCCCTCCCTATGCATGTGCGCACACTCTCTTTCAAAACAAAAACAAAAACAAAACAAAACAAAAAACCCACAAAACAACACCAATAAGATTCCAAGGCCCTACTTCTTACCTACTAACTTACAGCCTCTCAGGTAAATACCCAGGAATTTAGCTGAAAGATCTCCCACATGATTCTGATTCCCAGCCCTGGGAGTTTGAAGTTGGCTTTGGGAAGAAAACCACTGGTGGCCCTGCCTGTAGGTGGAGATCCACAGAGATGCCAGCCTGACTATTCCAGATGTGGGCCACCTGAGCTTGTTAGGGATGCAGATTCTCAGGTCCTATCCCAAAGCTACAGAATCAGAATCTACATTTTAGAAAGATCCCGAGGTGATTCTTGGGCATGTTAAAGTTTGTGAAGTACTGTTCAAAAGGATATAATCCCAAGAACAGGGAACAAAACAGACAAAAAGCCCCAACTTCATGAAGCTTATTTCATTTGTGGATTTTTTTCAATAAATACAAAACAGTACTGTAAATGCATTTTTCTCTTCCTTATGATTTTTTAAGAATTCCAGTTCTTCTTGAAATATAATTGACACATAACAGTGTATTAGTTTTAGATATAAAACATAATGACTTTATATATGTTTTTATGATTTTAAAAACATTTTCTTTTTTTTCTAGCTGACTTTTTTCTAAGAATACAGTATATAATACATATAACATACAAAATATGTGTTAATTGGCTACTGATGTTACTAGTAAGGCTTCTGGTCAATAGCAGGTTATTAGTTAAATTTCTCAGGAGTCAAAAGCTATACACAGATTTTCAACTGCAGAGCAGGTTGATACCCCTAACCCCTGCATTGTTCAACAGTCGATTGTGATTATATACATAAAAAATTGATAATTCTGAAAAACAGTAACCATTAGATTATTTGCCTTAAATTTTTAAAAAAGAGCATGTTAGATGTTGATCTGTGCCAGGGAAGAGGAAGGGGAGTGTGGGGGATAAATTTGCATGTATAGAGCAGAAAAGGCCTCACTGAAAAGACATAATTTGAATAAAAGCCTGAAGAAAGGAAAGAGAATTCCCAGCAGAGGGAACAGCCAGTGCAGAACCTCTTCTAGGCAGAGTGAGCCAGAAAAGAGGGCAGAGAAGTAACTGGAGCATTGTAAAGACTGTCTTTTGTCCAGAATGGGATGGGGAGTCTGGAGAGGCTTTGAGGAGCAGTGACATGATCTAACTTACATGTCAAAGGATCCGTCTGGCTGCTGATTTGAAAATACACTGTGGGGGCAGCCCTGGAAACAGGTAGCCCAGGCACAAAGCTATTGCAGTAATCCAGGAGAGAGAAGATGATGGCTCAGAGGAGGGAGGAGCAGAGGGGTTTATGAGTATAGGTCAAAGGCCCTCACATCCTGCTCTAAACTGGCCATTTGTGACACATCCCTTTCCTACTTCCAGGAGTTAGGGTCAAAGCTAACATTATCTATAATACTTCAAAAGTGTTGGGTGGGCCACAGGGGGAAAGCTATGCAAAGCAATAGCCTTGCAGGTAAGCTAAAGTTGTGTCTCGTTTGCCCATGTTTGTTTCAGAGCCTGCTGCTTATGAAGGCACTGTCTGACTCTGTCATTTGAAAAGATTAATGTGCCATGTTGTTTTATTGTTCTATAAAAAGCACCATAATGGTCACCAACGGGGGGAAATTAGAGTCCCTGCAAAGCACGGAAGTCATGAAACACACAGCTTAGTTTCCAGCAAGGTTTGGAAGAAGACCCTGAGTGACTCACATGCAATTTCTCTTTTCACTCATTCAAAAGCTGAATGATTACGATTCATTTTTATCAGCAAGGATAATTAAGTAGTATAATTCTGATGAGTAGCAGGCTTGGAGGATAAGGTAGAAGGAAGAAGAGAACAGAGGAAGCATCTTCATTAAGTTCTACCTACCATTACATAGAGCATCTTGCTGCCCACACAAAGTCATTAAAAAATCTCTTCCTGTCAGGTTCACCTTAGTCCAAACTCTAACTATTCCAATCACCACAGTACATCCTGGTAATCACTGGTCTGCTCTTTCTAAGCACCCTGAGGTTGGTACAGTGAGTCAACAGGAAGAACTCTTCCAGAGAGACCACAGGAACAAACAGATACCAAAGAGCCAGCCACCACTTTGAAGGAATAGAAGGGCATGTACATTTGCCAGTGACGTGGAGTGGCGCTGTCCACGACAAGGGGAAAGCACAGACCTCATTTCACAAAAACCTTAATATCATAGATTCATAGATGCTTACAAATGGACTGATTCCACTCATTCGCTTTACCCACTGATAAGGAAAGTAAAGCCCTGGGCAAGCTGAGTGACTTATTCAAGGTTACACAACAGATCAGCTCCTGAACAGCAAATTAAACACAGAGCCACCTGCCTCACAGCACAAAGTTGATCTTGTGTCTTAAAAGACAGAACTGGCTTCATTAGTGCTAATTAGGAGCTCCCTACTCTATTACCTGTCAAAATCAGTGCTTCCCTGGAGAATCATAAATACTAATCCTGATATTTAATGTTATAGCTTCAGTTTCTATCAAAAGGTATTATAAGAAAATTGTATATAACATCCAGGTTCCCATCCTTTTTCTCTGATAGTCTTCTCCTCTTCCCTTAGGGCAAGCAGGGTTTGTCTTCTGTTCAGCTTACTTTACCTTCCTCAAGAGCACTGGCCTACTCAGATTTTACTAACCTTGTTCTTCCATTTCTCCGCTTTCCAGTTCTGGTGGTGAGGGCTCATGTGGCAAGAGATGGCAGGAGAGATTAGGGTCTTTCCTAAATAAATATTTCATTTGTCCCCACTGCACTGACAAAGGCTCTCCTTGACAAAAATTCAGTCAGGCTCCTCTGAGCCCTCTTCTCAATTGGGCTTAAACACCGGCCTCTGTCCTTACCTGGGCCTGCATAGCCTAGTCTTAGCAAGAATTCTGATGTCAGATCTCCCTGGCCTGTCTTCAGCCAGAATCTCCCTGCCCTTGACTTCTTTTAGTAATTCTCCACCTACTGACACCTCTAATTCTACTTATTGTCACTTGTCCTTGCTGTATTCAGAGTTAAGTCAAATCTCTCTGTCCACTATTACAACAGCCTTGTCACCTACTATCACAATCCAAGTAAAGTCTATTTACTGTTTTTAAAAAGTGTCAGAATAACTTTTTTCTTCAATAGCATATATGTGCGGGGAAGGTTGGAAGTAAATACAAAAACTTTTGAATAATGATTTCTGATTGGTACCTGACTTTATGCTTTTTGGAACCTTTAAAATTTTGCTGTGCACCAGTACAACAAATTCCTTTATACAATAAAAAAATGAGATGGAAGCATTGTCATGTGCAGTTTGAGAAAGTCAATGCCATAGCTGTCAAAATTTTTTAATGTTTATTTATTTTTTAGAGTGAGAGGGAGCATGAGCAGGGGAGGAGTAGAGAGAGGGTGACACAAAATCTGAAGCAGGCTTCAGGCTCCGAGCTGTCAGCACAGAGCCTGGCGCAGGGCTCGAACCCATGAACCACGAGATCATGACCTGAGCCGAGGTCGGATGCCTAACTGACTGAGCCACCCAGGCACCCCAGCTGTCAAATACTTTTAAGATTATATTTAGCTTCAGCAGAAAGAGAAATCAAGGAATCAATTCCATTTACAATTGCACCAAAAACCATAAGATACCTAGGAATAAACCTAACCAAAGAGGAAAAAGATCTGTACACTGAAAACTATAGAATGCTTATGAAAGAAATTGAAGAAGACACAAAGAAATGGAAAAAAACATTCCATATCCATAGATTAGAAGAACAAACATTGTTAAAATGTCTATACTAACCAAAGCACTCTACACATTCAATGCATTTCCTATCAAAATACCACCAGCATTTTTCACAGCGCTTGAACAAACAATACTAAAATTTGTATGGTACCAAAAAAGACCACGAATAGCCAAAGTAATGTTGAAAAAGAAAACCAAAGCTGGAGGCATCACAAACCTGGACTTCAAGCTGTGTTACAAAGCTGTAATAATTAAGTTAGTATGGCACTGGCACAAAAATAGACATATAGAGCAATGGAACAGAACAGGGAACCCAGAGATAGACCCACAATTGTATGGCAACTAATCTTTGGCAAATCAGGAAAGAATACGCAATGGAAAAAAGACAGTCTCTTTACCAAATGACATTGAGAAAAATGGACAGCAGCATGCAGAAAAATGAACCTGTATCACTCTCTTATGCCATACATAAAAATAAATTCAAAATGGATGAAAAACGTAAACATAAAACAGGAAACCATCAAATCCTAGAGGAGAAAACAGGCAGCAACCTCTTTGAACCCAGCCATGCCAACTTCTTACTAGACATGTGCGGGGGACCAGCCCATGCACCACAGTCAAAAGGTCCCGAGTAGGGGGTTGGTGTCGGCTCAGTATCTCTAGAAAAGAAGATGGACAAGATGAACAAGACAGACAAGACAGACGAGACAGACAGCGTGGATGGTGGTTGGTAAAGCCACCTTTTACTTAGATGGCCAGGGTCTTATATACTATGGGTGGTTACATCATTTCTTTAATGGTTACATAGTTCAAGGTCCCTGAAGTAAAGACATGCTCCGGAAAAGGTTGTTCTTATCAGGACAGTAGTAACAGGATTAAGTCATTGCAAAAAGAGGAATCCCTTAATAATAGTCTGGTTTTAAACATAAGATAAACCTGAAGAATTCTATGAGGAGATATACATTCCTTAAGGCCCTTCATCAGTTATTCAAGGGTAAGATGCTCATCCTTTTATAAACAAATCTTTTGGCAGAGGATTATGTTCACTCCTAACAGCAGACAAAGAGCCAGAAAATAAAGAAAGGGAAGGTCACTGACTGACCCAAGTTGATTCAAAGCCTAAAAGTATATGCCTTTTTGCAAAGCAATGAGAAAATCATAGGATGAACCGAAGCCATATGTGGGGCCCAGGAGGCCAAATATTGTTTGACGGTATTTTTTGCCTACTGGGCCCCAACAGACATGTCTCTAGAGGCAAGGAAAACAAAAGCAAAAATGAACTATTGGAACCTCATCAAGATAAAAGACTTCCACACAGAGAAGGAAACAATCAACACAACTAAAAGGCAACCAATAGAATGGGAGAAAATATTTGCAAATGACATACCAGATAAAGATTTAGTATGCAAAATATATAATTTATCAAACTCAAAAACAACAAAACCAAATTAACAAAAACAAATAATCCAGAGAATAAATGGGTAGAAGACATGAACAGACATTTTTCCAAAAATACATCCAGATGGCTAACAGATACATGAAAAGATGCTCAACGTTGCTAATCATCAGGGAAATACAAATTAAAACCTCAATGAGATACCACCTAACACCTGTCAGAATGGCTAAAATTAACAACTCAGGAAACAACAGATGTTGGTGAGGATGCAGAGAAAGGGGAACTCTTTTGGACTGCTGGTGGGAATGCAAACTGGTACAGCCACTCTGGAATACAGTATAGAGGTTCCTCAAAAAGTTAAAAGTAGAACTACCCTATGATTCAGCAATGCACTACTAGGTATTTATTCAAAGGATACAAAAATGCTGATTTGAAGGGGCACATGGACCCCCAGTGTTTATAGCAGTGCTATCACCAATAGCCAAGTTATGGAGAGATCCCAAATGCCCATCAACTGATGAATGGATAAACAAGATGTGGTATCTATATACAGTGGAATATTACAAGGTGATCAAAAAGAATGAAATATTGCCATTTGCAACAATGTGGACAATGTGGATGGAACTAGAGTGTATTATGCCAAGCAAAAGAAGTCAGTCAGAGAAAGATAAATATATGATTTTACTCATATGGAATTTGAGAAACAAAACAGATGAACAGAGGGGGAGGGAAGGAAAAGTAAAATAAGAAAAAAACAGAGGGAGGCAAACCATAAGAGACTCTTAAATACAGTTAAAAAAAATTGAGGGTTGCTGGAGGGGAGGTGGTTGGGGGAGGGGCTAAATGGGTGTGGGCATTAAGGAGGGCACTTGTTGGGTTAAGAACTGGGTGTTATATGTAAGTGATAAGTCACTAAATTCTATTGCTGAAACCAATACTACACTATATATTAATTAACTTGAATTTAAATTTTTAAAAATATTATTTTTATCTTCTTAAAATAGATGCTATTTTTTTAATGGAGCAAGTAATGCCCTTCCTGCATAAAACTTGCTCCAAGTATATGGGCTTCCTTGCTATTTCTCAGACATGCGAAGCCCACTCCCAGCTTTGGGTTCTTTGCCCTCTGTTCCCCCGACACCTGTGCAACTCCTTCCCTCACCTCGAGGCTTTCTCAGATCTCACCTTCTCAGCAAGGCCCACCCCCAGCAACCTTATTTAATTTTGAAGCCTGTTCCGCACTTTTGCCCTTGCTGTAAGTACTTCTAATTCTCCTCATGCGGTTCAGGACACCCTACTCCATTATATGGCACTTCATATCTTGAATATTTTAAGCTAAAGGAGTTTTAGAAAACAATAGAAGCAGGAAGGTCACCCTGGCCTTCTCCCCACCCTCCTCCACTGAAACAGGTAATAAACTTTCATTTGAGAGGTACCCTCCCTACAACCAGAGGAAAGAGCATTCTCATCTCCAAAGAAAAAGGGTTAGTAGGAAGCATCTGAATTTAGCAATGTTTCCCCCAATTTACTATGCTTAGCTCACACTCCGTAACCTCCCATATTCCTCCATGACCACCCACTCTTCATCAAACCAAGCGTAAAAATACATAGGTATGTTTCTTTGGGTTTTCATTTCCTAATGAAGGTTCCCATGTCACATAAAACTTATTTTATTTTTTTGTTTGTTTTTTAAAGATTTTATTTTTTCTCAATTTTATTTTATTTTTTTAATTTATTATTTTTTTTAATTGACAGCAGGTTTATCCAATTACAACATTTAGAGTGTTAACCAATCAGAGTAGAGCCAGGACCCAGGCCCCTCATATAGGGTGTAACTAGCCTTAAGCAATAACTGATTACCTATAGCTTCTATTTCTAGGCCTGCCCTTAGGAATGTTAAGGGTATTACAAGGGTGGTCCCTCTTGCCTTGGGCAATGTGTGCCCTTCTATTGTCTCAAACCTGCATCTTTACATTCCCCATTCACCCCTCTGTCTTGTAACTGACCCAATCCTGAGTCAGCTGAGTTACCATTGTACCCCTAAAGCCTGGCATAGCCCTCCTTGGTATAAGGGGAATTTCTTACCCTGTAAAGGGAATAGGGAAGGAGAGTTTACCCAATTTCCTCCAGTCTCCATGGTTAATTTGGTAAGGGTCTCTTTTAGGGTTTCTAATATATGGCGCTGTCTGGTTTACAAAAGTAAGAATGACAGCCAATTTGTTTCCTCATTTGTCAGGATCCTTGGGCCTATAAGTGCAATACGCCTTCATAATTCTTACTAACCTTAGCCAAATTGGTGGGCCGTCTAGCGGCCACTTGAGGACCCCCCATTAGAGTCTGGCGGTAAAGGAGTAGGCTCCCCTTACCTTTTGCTGTGTTGAAATCCCATGCCTAGATCAGAGGCAATTAATACCAACAGAACATCCTATCAGGAACTTTTGCTGTTTCCCCAGCTTTCTGGGGCAACATTTGCCAGTCTAATGTTAAAGAGGCAGGACAGTTTATTTTACTGGACCGATGATTCCTCAGGCTTCTGCCGTGCTAGACCAACCAGCTTCCAGGGTGTGGCTGGAGCAGGGCTGGAGATCCCTGGAGTCAGAGTCTTTTTGAGGATCAGTTCAAGCTGATCGACTGGATCTGGATCACCTCACCAGGTTAAGGGTTCTTCTGAGTCGGTTCACTTAACTCCAGAGAGATACCTGAAACTTTAATAGGGGCTGACCCCCATCTTTAAATATCATCCTCACAGACTAACAAGCTCGAGATCTAACAACAAATATTCAAAGACACTCAGAACTAGAATAACATTTACAGTAGTGCATTGTTGAAACATAGTTTTTCTCTCTAAAAAAACCTCCACTATCAGAGATTGCCAAATCGAGACTAACGCATTGGTGGAACGAGTCCAGTCTTAACAACCCTAATTATTTACATAAGCTCAGCAAGAATAAAGATTGTTCATGAGGACTTTATAAGGCTTGCTTTGCTGAGTCCTTTTATAAGGAATCTCCAGGTTGAACTTTTAGTAGCCACTCTGGGCCAGATGCCAAGCCAAACTGGCACTTTCCATCAGACAGGCCTGCAATACCTGTTAAATTGGGCAAACTCCTCTTCCCGAGGCTCCCAACATATGCTGAAGTTCCTGCCCCCGCCAGGAAGTGACCTTCTTTATTCACCTGGGGAGGCTGCTGGAATTCTGTGAGCAAGGTATCCAGCCAACATTTCCACGAGGCTTTATGGCTCCATGTTCCATAGAGTCAACCTTAGTTCCTTAAAGCTGTCAGGTCATCTCTGAGCCTATGCCTGACTCTCGAATAGGACATCCCAGTCAAAGCTTTAGTAAAACAACCAGTATTTCCAATGGTGTCCTACTATAAAATGAACAGATTCTTGTTGAACTTATGCAAACAATTGTAATGGCCATGAAAGAAAGAATACTCACTGAGTTTTGAATTTCAGATGGTTTAAGTAGAGAGAAAAGATAAATGCTCTAGATTACAAACAAATACTTTATAACATTTCTGTATATCATAAGAGAAAGTTAATCTGGATAAGCAAACATTAAAGGACCAGCAAGGGTTCCAACAACAAGAGTCACAAAACTATAATTTTTTTATATGTTCCTAATTCTTGTTCAGCTTGAATGCACCTTCTAACTCTATAAGTTTCTACCCATTTTAGTACTAACCTAAAAGATGTCAAATACTGCATTTGTCCCAAAACTCCTCTTTACAACTTTCCTTGAAAAAGAAACACGTTCTGTGACAAAATTTCAGAAACGGACATTGCTAAAGATCTGACAAGCGTTCATTATGATGCAATTTGACAAAGAAATTTAGTGACCCTTAACATTTTGATTACTAAAGGTGTTAAGTAATGATCTTATACCAAAACATTAAAACTATAGGGACTGCACATACATTTGAGTAGTTGCAGCATTTACCCATACAATATACCTTACACAACAGTGCTTTTTAAGTAACTTGGCATCCTAAATGAAAGGGCCTAATTGGTCAAAAGACTTCTCTACCATTTGAATACTAGGAAATTTGTTAAAACCTTAGGAAATCACAAAGCACATCCTAAATAGAATCACAAATTGTTATTTAACCAAAGTGGCAATAAAAGTTCTTATTTGACTTTGGGATCCTTTAGCAAAACATAACTTTAACCTCAGAGAAGTTTGAACTAAGAAATCAAAGACCTGATAAAGATAAGACCTAAACCTTTTGTCTTCTTAACAAAGGAGAAACCTTTTATTTACATAGTCTTAAGAAGAGAGGACCACAGGTCTGGAAAAACTTGTCTTTTGAAAGAGAAAAACAGAATTTTAACCTTATACCAATCTTCCCCAGAAGTGCCCTCCACCATCACCACCACCTCTTTTCCCCCCTCCCCCTTCCCCTTCAACTCTCAGTTCATTTTCAGCATTCAATAGTCTCTCAAGTTTTGCGTCCCTCTCTCTCCCCAACTCTCTTTCCCTTAATGAATGCTTTTCACTTGTTAATCTTTGTCAGTGTAATCTTCAGACTCAGCCTGAAACCCTAAGAGGGTGGAGGAAAACTTGTTTCTCCCTTATAATCCCTTATATTCATTATCTTCTGAAATACTAGAGAATTTACATATTTCTTTTATTAATTGCTTACTGTCCATCTACCCCCATAAAAATACAAATTCAATGAGGGCATGGATCTTTGCCTAGTTTGCTCACTGATTTATCTCATGTATTTCTGAGCTTGGCAAATAATAAGCACTTCATGAACATCTGGTACATGAATGTATGGTCCTACCATGATTGTTTATTTGAATGTTTGTGAATATTTCTCTAGGAAATATATTTACACATGAAATTTCTGGTAAACATGCACATATTTAAAATTTCAGTAGATGTTTCTAAACTATACTTTAAAAAATGTAACCAATTTATACTTCCAACATCAATGCATGGGAATCGTGGCTGCTCCACCCTGGATATTGAGTGATGAAAATTCTTATTTATTT
Organism: Mungos mungo; assembly: GCA_004023785.1. Lineage (NCBI taxonomy): Eukaryota > Metazoa > Chordata > Mammalia > Carnivora > Herpestidae > Mungos > Mungos mungo. The sequence goes on from PISW01006505.1 coordinate 54,627, forward strand.
ATTTATTTATTTACTTACTTACTTATTTATTATGGATTTCCTGTGCATATGCTGGTGATGTTGAGCATCACATGAGATTCTTATATTAATTGGTCATTTGCACTTCATCTTCTTTGAGCTTATTATCCTCTAGTAATTTTAACAAGTTAAGGGTGTGGAGAGACGGGCACCCTCCTACACTGTTGGTGGCAATGTAAACTGGTGCAGCCACTCTGGAAAACAGTCTGGAGGTTCCTCAAATAACTATCCATAGAACTCCCCTATGACCCAGCAACAGCACTGCTAGGGATTTACCCAAGGGATACAGAAGTGCTGATGCATAGGGGCACATGTACCCCAATGTTCATAGCAGCACTGTCAACAATAGCCGAATCATGGAAAGAGCCTAAATGTCCATCACCTGATGAATGGATCAAGAAGATGTGGTATATATATACAATGGAGTATTATATGGCAATGAGAAAGAATGAAATATGGCCATTTGTAGCAAAGTGGATGGACCTCGAGGGTGTCATGCTAAGCGAAATAAGTCAGGCAGAGAAGGACAGATACCATATGTTTGCACTCATAGGTCTAACAGGAGAATAGGAGAAACCTAATGGAGGACCATGGGTAGGAGAAGGGGGAAAGAGAGTTGGGGAGAGAGAGGGACGCAAAACCGGAGAGACTATTGAATACTGAAAACTAACCGAGGGTTGAAAAGGGAGGGGGAGGGGGAAAAGAGGTGATGGTAATGGAGGAGGGCACTTGTGGGGAAGAGCACTGGGTGTTACATAGAAACCAATTTGACAATAAATTGTTTAAAAATAAATAAATGAATAAATAAATAATAAAAATAAAAAAATATTTGCTCACTTGTTACCATATCATATTTTCTAGTTCTCTTTTTACAAAAGGTTAAAAAAAATCTTGCTTCTTTTGACCTGATTAAGTTTTAGGGGTCATTGGATAATTCAGACAGAGCAAGAATGGTCTGTCCCCCCCCCAAAACAATTTTTTTTAGAATATGATATTTTTTTAGGAAAAGTTGCCCAAAATTTGGCAATGAGCAAGAGATCCCTGGGAATCATCTCAGCAGCAACTGGTGCATGGCTAGAGGGCCTTCCAGGGATTATCTAATTCCATAAGGGAGTGGGCCTCTGCTTAACTTTCCATTGGTTAGGCTATTTTACATGGCTGTAAGAGTAGCAGTGAACTTATGACAAGTAGTAGCAATGTAAATGGCTCTTGTCCATAACAATGTAAACAGATTTTGTCCCAGAGAGGATATAAATTTCTGCAATTCAAATTCTTATTTGAAACTGTTTTAACAACTGACCGACTCCTTCAATAATTAATGAGCTAAATAAAACCTTTGGCACATGTTCACTTTATATTTGTATAAGGGTCATGTTTCTAACTTCTTGAAAATTGCACCTTAACAGAATTTCCCTAGTGAGCATTAAGAATTCAGCTGCACTTGGGGCTAGGGACTCCAGGGAGGGATTTTAGAACTATATACAACAGTGATACCAAGATTTAGTATTCAGATTCCAATATTCAATGTAAGGTTGGAGTTCACAGCAAGAGAATGGGCTCTAAACCCAGGCTTTAGGCAGAGAGAAAAGAGATTTTCTTAATTCTTTTACCTCCCTCCTTTAACTTATCAAGAGCCTGGAGGACTTAAGGGAAGAGAGTATAAACCTGGGAGAGAGGGGCAAAGGAGAGGCCAGTAGCCTGCCAAGAGGGGCTTGCATCTAGTTCAAGTGCTCTGGATGAAAGAGTGGAGACGTGTATAAATTGGGGGAAACCTAAAGCAGCAGAACCTCAACCTCTCTTCTCTTCCAGGCTGTGGAAGGAGATGGCTTCACACTCAACCCTGACACAGCAGGGGTAGATGCAACCAACTCAACCCAGTGTGAATGGTGGCAGAAGAAGTGCAAGGTGGCAGAAGATGTGCCAGACAGAAGGGAGGACTTGAGTTAAAACTTTCCAAGCAGCCCTTGGTTCCCACATGGCTAGTGTTGACAGATCTAGCAAATAAATATAAAAGCTGCCCAGTTAAATTTAAATTTAAGATAAACAATGAATAATTTTTAATGTAACTATGCACCATATAATATTTCAGAAATACAATACTTGGGACATACTTATACTAAAACATTATTTGTTGTTCATCTGAAATTCAAATTTAACTGAACAGCCTATATTTTATCTGGCAACCATCTATGTGGCACTAATGGAATGCAGAATGTCTTACAGCCTCTCTAGGTGCCAAGGAACCTGGGTGGCTAGCTGGAGAGCATACCAAAGTGGGAGAAGGACTGATGAGAGAAAGTGGTTCACTCATAGGTAAGAGCTACAGGATGGGCTTCATGGCTTGGGGACATAGGGAGACCTCAGGGAGACCACCGTGAAGGCAGCAGTGGGGCCTGGTCTGCCAGAATGGGCCACTGGTGTAGACTCAGCTGGGAGAGAGCCAGAACCCAAGACATGGATGCAGACTTCAGCCACAGATGCCAATGGAAATGGAAGACTTGGGCATGGGACAGGTGGCACCTGGATGGTCACAATCCATGGACCAAGGTGACATGAGGGAGGATCCAGAAGTCAACATATCTTCTCCATTTGTTCTTATTATCACAAGTTCACACAAGCCACAGACTCACCCACACACTGAGCCGCGTCTTAGTGAGCAAAGAGGGAGGGATGGAAGTCAGAAAGCCTAGGTATCTCATCCAAACGAGACTGACACTGGGGCACGTGGGAGGCTAAGTCGTTTCAGTGGTTAAGTGTCCAACTTTGGCTTAGGTCATGACCTCACAGTTTGTGAGTTTGAGCCCTGCATTGGGCTCTGTGCTGACATCTCAGAGCCTGGAGCCGGCTTCAGATTCTGTGTCTCCCTCTCTCTCTCTGCTCCTCCCCTGCTTGCACTCTCTCTCTCAAAATGAATAAACATTTAAAAAATTCAAATGAGAATGACATCTACCTAAAGAAACTGCTTAATGTATTAGTTCACAGTAAGCTTACTAGAGTGCACAAAATTATGGTATCCTAATAGAAGAGATAAGATCAAGCATACGGAAATAAAGTAGAATACATGTTTTCTGCACTTCTGTTTTAAAAAATTTATTTATTTATTCTTGAGGGGGCTGGGCAGATACAGAGGGACAGAGAGAGAATCCCAAGCAGGCTTTGTATTGTCAGCACAGAGCCCAAGGCAGGGCTGGAACTCATGAACAGTGAGCTCATGACCTGAGCCAAAATCAAGAGTTGGGCACTTAACCGATTGTGCACCCCATTTTCTGCACTTCTGAGTGTATGGTAATCTTGTGATTCAGACACACTCATTTCTATATGCCATTGTTTTATCTTTTTTCTAATTACTTTTTGGAGTGTTTAATGTAGTCTGGATATTAATCATTTAACTGCCATATTTACAGATATTTTCTTGTTATTGTATTATTATAATTAAATAGTTTTATACTACCACTTGTTATATAGAAGCTTTAATTTTGATGTAATCTATTAAAATCTATCAATTATGCTCCCTGAATTCTATGTCTCTCTCAAGAAAATTTCTCTATCCTAAGATTACTAACAAATGTTCTTATATTTTCTTTTAATACTTTTATAGTTATAGTTTGTACATTTGGCTTTTAATTTATTGTATATAATATATATGTAATAAATATGATATATTTTTGGAGTAGATAAGGAAAGAATCTATAATGTACTCTATCTTATATTTTTTTTAAATCCTTTTTGTGTTTTATGGATTAATTTTGTGAGAATTGACAAACAGTATAGAAATATGGTATGAGTCTTCACTTACTGAGATTCCTACTGGTGACATTTCATAAGAATTTGTCATTTTTTCCGGGTAGATCATACATATTTGTTGTTACATTTATTACTAGGTATTTTCTAATTTTATGGTTATAGAATTTTTGTTTGTATTACATGTTCTAATTTATTATTGCTAATGTTTAATAAATCTTTTATTTCTTTATGTGGATCTTCAATCAGACCACTTTACAGAAATCTAACTAGTTCTGATAACCTGTCACTCAATTTTCTTTGATTTTTCTAAGTAATTATACCATCTCCAAATATCTCACTCTTACCTCTAATTGCATTGGCCTCTAGCATAATGTTTAATAATAGTGACAATAGTGCTGTCTTTGTCTTGTTCACAAATGTGACAGCAATGCTACAGCTGATTGGGAGGTACTTCATATCAAGACGTTATGTGTCAGTAGCTTGTCAACTTCTGAAATCAGCATCTACCAACTACACTGTCCTCTTTCCCAGTTACCCGTGCTTACTGCTCCCACTTGCCTGCTGCTGCTTGACGAAGGTATGTGGCAACCCACCTGGCTGCTCTAGCAATGCCCTATGGCCTGGACAGAAGACCTGGAGGGCTCCTCTCTCTCTGCCTATTATACTCAAGCTCAGAGCTCCCTGGAGCCATCGTGAAACACCCTGGACTGCTCTCACCTCTTAAAAAATCCTCACCTGCATGTATTTTGATTGGTGAACTTCACTTTCAGTCAGATCTCATCTCCTTACTGGCTCTTATGCATTCCTCATAATTTCCGGTCCATCAAAGGCAATATGTGACATTTTACAGAGACACAATAGATGTGTTTTATGTAATTGCTAGAGATCTATCACAGAAGAGGACATAGTTTGCAGGAGTACTCAATCTGGTGCCTTGATCCAATCCCCCTCCTCTCCCAGATAAGTCATTTCAACCCTTCATTAAAGGCTCCCAGCACCCCAAGGGGAAACTCTATCTTCTTAGCATGTTATTGACAACTTCTGGTGCTTGAAACATTCTCTGACGTTACTGGGGTCTCTGGTATGAAAAAGTCTGCCCAACCCCCCTTGGCCCATCATGAAAGCTAATTACAGATGGACTGGTTACTTGTCACTGCTAATTTTGTCATCAAAGTCACCCTCTCAATAAGCATAGGTCCAGAGAGAATGTAAAAAGAAGTAAGATTTCATGATGATGGCTGTGTTCACAAAGGCCCATTTCAGACACTCAGACAAGCTGAGATTGGTACCCACCTGAGAAATTTCAAAATATTACTGGGAATAAAAATTGCCCAAGAAAAATGCTCTCATGTGTCTTCTGAAGGACAATATTATAATACAATACTATCTGTTATCTAGAATCACTTTTTGATGTTCAAAATTAAAAATTATATCCCTCGTAACTTTTAATGCAAAGTTGGTGTTTTATAGGCTCTCTGGTTTGGTCTATTTGCCTACTTGAGGATCAGTTACCAGATCAGTTATCAGTTATCAGTCCCATTGACTTCCGTTTCTAAGGAGCCACAGGAGAGTCAGGCTCAGTAAGAGGAACTAAATCAATGGGAGTTAACCAATTACTCTTATTCACATACATTAAAAATCATCAGCCTCAGATGCACAGACGAGTGGATTTGTGAGATTTAAGGGTCCTCCCTAATTTACTTTTATTAGAACCATCTCTTTTTTGGCTTTAAATTTTCAAACTCAACTGTGTAAACAGTTTCAGAAACAATATGGCCACAGAAGATGCTGAATTCAAGGATGGGTATGTTAGCTTGTTTGAAAACAGAGTCATGACTAGAAAAAATTGTCAAACCCCTGGAGTGGTGAGTCTGAAATTTGTCACCAACACAAGGAAAAGAGGATGTTAAGTTCCACTGAATACGACCAAGACTTTGCTGCCACTTACCCTCCATCTCTAGATCTGGCCTTGCTTCCAAATGCCACACAGCCCCTGTGCACTCTCTTTCATCTGCAGAGTTAAGAAACATTGCAAAGCTGATTCTCACAGACTGCCTCTACATGTCCTGTTGATTGATAGAAATCTGAAGATACTACAACACTCAAAGTAAAGGTGTGGCCTAGGGCAAGCATGGTACTTGAGAGACATCCCACAGCAAGCCATCAGTAACTTGTCTATATTGGAGAAGTAGACCCAGAGAGCCCCTACCCCAGAAGTACTAAGAATTAAAGTGCTTGGTCCAATAATCAGTGTTCCAATTTCCCTTCTGATAAATGAGAATGCCTAGATGCAGAATACCATTTATCTAGTTTTGATTGATTTCTCTTAGGTTGGAATCCCCCAAAAAAAGACCTTGAAATGAGAATTTGAGAGCAAGTAGTTTATTTGAGAGGTGGTCCCAGGAAGTACCACTAGAGGAATGGGGACATGAGGCAGGAAAGAGAAGCCAGTCAACAAAGAATGTAAAATACACCCAGACATCACTGTAAGCAACTGAGGATCAATCAAAATGTTTAGAACATGGCACAGAGCTGTCCCACCCTTGGGACAGTGGTGCTGAAGTTGGGGTATAAACCTATCAAATACCACCATGGTTTGCTGAGGGCTATTCCCAGGGGTATTAACTTCAACATACCCATCTTTGGCCAAGCATACCAGAGAGTGCCCTTAAGTGGAGAGCTATAGGTGCTTTCATTAAAAATCCCTCAGTATGCACTGAACAGGGAACACAGAGGCAGATAGGGTACTGATACTGTGAGATTGGCAAACTTTGACAGTTGGGTTTTCTGACCCCTCTGTACAATATAACTACCCTTGTCTCCTCTCTTGGGTGAATATAGCTCAATATCATTGGACACTGTCATGGCCTTGCTCAGGTCAGGTTCAGTCACTATTCCACAGCTTCCACATTCACACCTTCAGTCACTGGGAGGTCTCCAAATGTCTACAGATGTCTACTGGCATCTCTAGGGGAGGAAAACATTTCTCTCAACCCTATTAGTTTCCCTGGATGGATCCAAAAACTTTAATTGACAAAAACAGATTAACAGGAGAAAAGCATATAAATTTTGTTGAATTTTTAAATGTACATGGGGACCTTCATAAGAAAATGAAGACCCTAAAAAGAGACAATAATAGACATTTTTATACCTTCTAGACAAAGAGATGATAAATCTGTAAAGAATTGACAAGACAAAGGAGTTTGGGCTAGGTAGAAAATGGTGAAGAAGTAACTAGAAAGATAAGGAAAGTTTAACAAGGTTTGCTTGTAAAATTTCTTGACTCCCCAAATGCCAGTCTCTGATAATAAGAACACCTTGCTTCCTCCTGATACAGGGAGAGTATCTTTCACTTGGAAGTCTCATGATCCATTTCAGGGAAGAAAGATGAGGCATGGGCGGGGCCAGAGATCACAGTGACCTTCCTGCTTCTATTTTCTCAAACTCCTTCAGCTTGAGATATTCCATATGCCAAGGTATCATATTTTGGAGTATCATGTCCTGAGTTCTATCATATCAAATAATAAAATCAGCTCCCTAGAAGAAAATCCTGCAGACTCAGGAGGCAAGATGATTCCAGACTTTCAACTACAGATTTTTTGGTCAGGTCATTTAAATAATATCCTAACACTCATGGAAGTACCCGGCACTTCTCACCCTAGCTATGCCTATTATTCTTAAAACAGGGCTCTGGCCTGGAGGCACTCCACACATTGTTAACTCCAAGAGGAATAAGCTCTATGGGGCCAAAATTTGTATGTGACACTCCTTATTCCAAAACTTAGCATGGTTTCCCATTCCCTACAGAGGGTCTCCCAAATCCACACCTAGCCTGGCTTCCAGAGCCAGCATCCAGCCAATCTATCTGCTGAGACAGGGATAGACTGTGTCACTTCCAGCAACCTCCCCTTGGAACACCCTCCCTCCATCTCTCTGCACAGAAAAAAAAAATTCTGGTATTTGAGGGATATGACAAGACTTGCCTCCTCCATGAAGGCTTCCAAGATCACTCCAGCTCATGGGGCCCTCCGTCTTGAGTCCCACAGACAGGTCTCACCTACGTCACCCATGCAGATTTTGAACACACCATTTTATGCTGAAGCTAGTTATTTTATATATGCCATTTGGGATGATGAGGCCCTAGAAGGAATGAGCAGTTTCTCATACTTCCTTCTGCTTTTGCAAGCTCCTAGCAAAGGGAAGGCAGACACATGCATTTTTGTTGACACTGCAAATAAAAGATAAGACCATGTAGATACACAGTGCCTTGTGTCTTACATACACCTAGGCACCCTTGGCCTAGTTAGTGTTGGGTTATAGTAGCCACTTGCTTGGTGGATTAATTAATTAATGAACCAACCTCTGCCCGTTGCATTGATAGTACCATTTTTTTAAGTTTCTTTTTAATTCCAGTTAACATACATTGTTATATTAGTTTTAGGTGTAGAGCAGAGTGACTCAGCAATTCCATACAACACCCTGTGCTCGTCACAAGTGTACTCCCTAATCCCCATCACCTCTTTAACCATCCCCCACCCCCCTCCCATCTGATCAAGTGTTACTTGGGCCTCATGCACCAGTCTCAGAGTTTTAGTTACATTTTTGTGTTTTTATGTGGGCCTCTCAGTCAGTCTACTCAAAAGTTCTCTATGTCCCTAAATATACCTTACAAAAATGAACTCAGTGACTGTTACTATTTTTCTCTCAATAAAAAAAAAAAACAAACCTTTGAAGGGAGACAACAAATTTGAGGGCTTGTTTATTTTCTTCTTTGGAACTAAAAAACATCAAAGTTTGGTACACTTGGGACCAGGCATCCATGGTTGCTATGGTACCTTGTCCTGTGAGGGATGGAAGATCTTCCCACAATGCAGTTCTCTGCAGACTCACAGGGATTGGGCAGATGGAGCACACAACAGACACCAGATTCATTTCTGTCTCCCCTGAACCTAGTCAAGGGCTCTGCAAATATAGGCAAGTGTGGTCCCAGATCATGTCTCACAGCCCATTTTGTTTCTATAAATAAAGGAGAATGACCCTAGGGAAGCAGTTCTGTACACAACAATATGGTGAAAAATAACAGATATGGATTCAAGTAACACAGGAGTCTCAGCATCAAGAACTACGGCATCCTGAGCAAGAATGGCAGTCAGGCCAGGAAGGGCTGAAACAGAGCCCTGGAGAGCGCTGGCAGGATTCTCTCTTTGTCTGAAGTCCCTGCTTGTCTCTGCACGTGACTGCATTCTTCTCTTCAAATCCCCCTTCCCTGCTACCAGCAGAGACACAAAGTTTGAGCTCAACACCTTTCTGTCCTCCCCACCCCAATCCAATCAACTGTGCCCTGAGAGGTGGGATCATACTTGGTGAATACAGTCCACCCCTGTGGGTGAGGGAGCATGGTTTAAAGAATTCACTGTGAACTATAAACACCCCCAAAATGAATCTACAATAGATTCTTTCAAAATGAATACCCAAGGGTCAGTTTTAGAGCAAGAAACAATAGGATATGAAAAAGTATCCCCCAGATCTCTGAATATTAGGAGGGGAAAACCCCATTATACAAGTCCATTTATAAGAGAAGAACAGCCTATGCCAAATTATTTGCTCCTAGTGGGGACACTGGCAGATGGGATCTCCTCTAATGGTTTCTATGCAGTGTCACACATTGTTGGGTGGTTATTTTGCCTTGTTTATATGATAAATGCATTTTCTTCCACTTGTCTTTGAGTAAGGTAGTCCAAAAGCAGGTGGAAAATTACAAAATGTGCATAGTAATCAAAGTGATCCCTACCCATCCAGCTGTTACAGAACAGGTCTGTGTTTTCTCTCTGCTACCCTAAATTTCCTGGACCCAAACACATCCCAGGGCTCAGAGACACAGTTAAGAGCCTTGTCACATGAGCCCAGGCCCAGAAAAAATAATCTTTTTGGTTGAAATCTACCAGTTATCAACTGCTGCTTCGCAAAATATCCTAGAATTTGGTGATTTAAATAACCACAGTCAATTATTTTGCTCACAAATCTGTAATTTGGGCAGGGTGTGGTGGGACAGCTCATCTCTGCTGCATGTCAGTAGAGGGTCCAATGTAATGACTCACTCCCCTTGCTCCCAGGTGGGATTGCCTGTCGGTTGGGAGCTTGGCCATATGTGGCCTGAAGCCTTGGTTCCCTCCATGTGGCCTCTCCCAGGCCACGTAGTCTTTCTCCCAGCTTGGGCTGCTGGAATTCCAATAGGGAGCATCCCAAGAGACAGGGAGAAGAAACTACCTGGGTTTTATTTATTTAAGAAAAATTTTTTTAATGTTTATTCAGTTTTGAGAGATAGAGACAGAGCATGAGCCAAAGAGGGGCAGAAAGAGGGGGAAACACAGCATCTGAAGCAGGCTCCAGGCTCTGAGCTGTCAGCACAGAGTCTGATGTGGGGCTCGAAGCAAAGAACCGCGAGACCATGACCTCACCGGAAGTTAACCAACTGAGCCACCCAGGCACCCCTTAAACCGAAGTGAAAGAACCATGTCAGCCATGTTCTGATCAAGCCAGTCACAGAATCCATATTCGAGGGAAGGGAACACATACCAATCTTTCTGTGCAGAGAATATAAAAAATTTGGGGGACCTTGTTTTAAAATGACCACAGCTACATAGTAGATACAAGTGTTGGAAATTAATCCTGGCAGGGTGAAAGCTTGGCTTTGTCATTTAGAAAATATACCTCAAGGTCAGAAGGGCCTCTACCCACTGCCTCCATCTCCCTGGGGGCCTCAGCAGTCCCACCCCCAGCCCAGCCCCGCCCTTCCAGCAATATGGGGAGCTGAGTAGCTGGATATTCCCACTGAAGGCTGACCTAGTACTAGGGAAAGGTCTATAGGGAGAGAGATCACAGGATAGAAGTTCAAGGATCATGAAGGAAGAAATGGGGAGGTGTTTCCTCTGCCATCCTGGAGTTAGCATAATGCAGAGTGTCTCAAGGATCCAAAACTAAAGTACCATTCTTGTCATAGGAGCTAGGACGATGAAGAGAAGAAAAACCACACTTCCAGCACACAGTGAATTCTGTATGACTTAGGTCAGGGATCAGCAAACATTTTCTGCAAAAGGCCAAAGAGTAAATATTTTGAGCTTTGCAGACTACTTATACCTCTGTCACATGTTCTTCATTCTTTCAAAACCCTTGAAAAACATAAAAAAAAAAAAAAAACACTTTTAGCCTATGGTCCATACTGCTGGCAGGGTTGAGCTCACAAGGTCATAAGGTTTGCTGACCCTTGATTTAGCCCCTCCTATTTAAAGTGTGATAAATTGACAAGGAGAATGAGTATCACCTTGCAGTTTGTTAAAATACAGAATCTTGGGTGCCTCAGTGGCTCAGTCAGTTAAGCATCCAACTCTTTTTTTTAATGTTTTATTTATTTTTTAATAGTTTATTGTCGAATTGGTTTCCATATAATACCCACTGCTTCTCCCCACAAGTGGCCCCACCATGACCATCTCCCCATCCCCCTTCAGTCCATGGTTCATTTTCAGTATTCAGTAGTCTCCCTTGATCTGTGTCCCTCACTCTCAGATCAAGCATCCAACTCTTGACTTCAGCTCAGTTCTTGATCTCAGGGTCATGAGTTCAGGCACTGTGGAGTCTACTTTTTTAAAAATGCAGAATCTCAGGTCCACTCCAGACTTCAGTAAGTCTTTGTGTAGACCATGCCCCCAGCTGCCTTCTGTGTTCTGGGATTTTGTCTAACTGGTTAATGAGAATTTTCCTGTTGTGGCTGCATCTTGCTTCCCTTCTGCTACCAGGGGCACTTACCAGGATCCAACAACCAACCAGCAGAGAGAAGAGTCTTCCCCTAAACATTATGATAAAACTGGATTCTCCGCTGGCTAAAAGCAACATCCAATTGGCTTCTCCCAAGTTTCCACCAAAATATCCATGAAGGCACAGAAAATGTGAAAAATTCATGTGGCACTTCTGTTATGGTTTGAAAATGTGTCTACAATCTGTTCAGCACTCCTCCCACAGACATGAGGTCTGCATCCCCTGTCCTTGAACCCAGCCTCACCTCAAGGACACATTTGTTAATAGAATACAGAAGAGGTGCTGAGTCACTTCCAGGCAAGGTGGGAAAAGTCCTGCAGCTCCACCTGTCCTCTTCATGGGATAGGGGACAGCTACCATCTAAGTCAATTATCCTGAGACCACCACTCCAAAGAAGCCACCTGTGGGTACCCTGACCAACAACCCAGATCAGCTCCCAGCTGGCAGCCAGGTGAGAATCCATCTTGGATTCTGTCTGCCCAGAGAAGCCCCAGCCAATATCTGGGGAGGGAGAAGGGAGTGAGGCGGAAGAGGAAGAGTTCTTTTGGGAGGAGACAAGTAATGCTATGAAGAAAGTGGCTGTGGAGAGATAGAGGTGGTCACACTCTAGAAGCCAAATGCATTGACCTCCAGCTGAATTGTAAACTAGAGACCACTGGGGATGTAATGGGCTACTACAGGATATAATGTAATTCTAATCAGAAGGTTTTTTCTCTTCTTGTCTAAAAAGACTGACCAATCAGACCTGAGGGAGTTCCTGGGATGTGGGGCTTTATTTACAGTTTAAGACCAAGAAAGTCCCAATTGATAAGGATGAGTAGGTTCTTCCCATGAACCAATTCTTTACAGGATGAGTAGATTGAACAACTCATCCTGTAAAGAATTCCCACTGGGTGTTCGCTGTGGCCAACAGGATTGGGGGAGAGATGTCTCTACTGAGATGACACGTCTCTACCCCTGTTAGACAGAAGTCCCCATAAACCATGCCCAAGGATGAGCATGTTGCTTATCAAACAAGTTACTTCTTTAAAGTCTCAGGCTGAGTGTGAACCATTCTGGCTTAAGGAAATGGAGTTTTTAAGAGGTGTCCTGCAGATTGCCTATGAGTGAACTGCTATCCCTCTCCCATCCTGTGAAACCAGTTCACCCAATCACCAAGTCTCCTCCCATCTGTAGTCCTGGAAATCTGTCCTCCAGTTACCTCCCCTCTCAAAGATATTGTGTAAGGAAAAAAACAACAAAACATATTTCCAGCTTGGCAACTCAGCAATCTGAATTAAGATAAACCTGTTTATAAATATTCAACCTGTCAGAAAAGCTTCATAAGCTCCTGTTTGCTTATGGAACAGCTTAATTGCAGAGACTGTCTGGAGTGCCAGTTGGTGTCGCGGACTGGTGTAAATACCACTAACCCCAGGAAAAACGTTGCATCCCTGATGGCCAGAAGCAAATTCCTAAATATGATGAGGGTGGGGAGGGAAAGCCATGCATTTTCTACACAGAAAGTGAAACAGCATTCAATGAAAGCTATGGCTTCATCCCCTGTTGAGTCTGGAGGTCTGGATGATGAGCCCACTCTACTACAAAGATGGTAGACTTCCAGGGAGACATTTGGCATGCCCAGGGCCTGTGATCCCACCACCTGCAAAATGAGACCATAGACTCAGCCTTTTCAAAGGTCCCTTCTGCTCTAATGAAGTGACCCAGCCCTGCAGAAGACTAAAGACTGAGAATATGGTAATAGCCAACTGTGCAGTCATGGAGAGGAAAAGCTCTTGTGTAAGACTGGAGGATTCTGCAAAAAGAATGAAATCTTGCCATTTGCAACTAACTGAATGGGACTAGTGGGTACTATGCTAAACAGAATTAGAGAAAGACAAATATCATATAACTTCACTCATATGAGGAATTTAAGATACAAAACAGATGAACATAAGGGAAGGAAAGCAAAAATAATATAAAAACAAGGAGGGGGACAAAACAAAAGAGACTCTTAAATTCAGAGAACAAACTGAAGGTTGCTGCAGGGATTATGGGTGGAGGGATGGGCTAAATGGGTAAAGGGCATTAAGGAAGACACTTGTTGGGATGAGCACTGGGTGTTATACACAGGGAGGAATCACTAGAATGTACTTCTGAAATCATTATTGCATTGTATGCTAACTAACTTGGATGTAAATTAAATGAAAAAAAAAAAAAAAGACTGGGGGATTCTGTTGACAGGATGCTCACTATGCGCCCAATGGGAAGCGGTCACTAAAGAAGGTACAGTGAGGTGGTTACTGGCAGACACTGTTGGGACTCCGCCCAGATGACCTCAAATCCTTCTTACCATTTGTTATGGACTGAACTGTGCCACCTAAAGACCATTGGTTGAAGCCCTAACCCCTAATGCAAATATAATTAGGAGACAGGACTTTTCAAGAGGTAACTATGGTTAAATTAGGCCATTAGGGTGAGGCCCTAATCCAATAAGACTGGTGTCCTTATAAGAAGAGGGAGAGATGCCAGGGACATGTGGGCATGGAGGAAAGGCCAACAGAGAGTACCATAGGAAGACAGATGTCTGCAAACCAAGGAGAGATCTCACTGGAAAACAACTGCCAGCACCTAGTAGGTCTTTGACTTCCCATCTCCAGAAATGTGAAGAAATAGGTTTGTGTTGGTTAAGCCCCCCAGTCTGTGGTGTTTTGTTGTGGTAGCCTGAGCTGATTAAGACATCACTTTTGTGTGCCCAGCTCCCACTTTGGTCCCTTCATCTCTCTGACTCACACCTGCAACCTACTTCAGTACCGTTGTATGACTGGAACCACTGCCCACACACAAAAAGCAAAAAGGGCCTAGGACTTTATGTGCCTGTCCCACTCCTGGGCCTTGAGATGGAGCCAATTCTGTGCAATTCATAGTCCAGAACCACCCACAAGATCAGGTTGAGGTGGGCATAACCTGAAATTACACCTTTACTTCTTCGACCACCATCCTCCTTTATCAATTTCTCTCCAGAATCTTGTCCAAATGAAACACTTATGCAGATTATCTCCTCAGGGCCTGCTTCCAGGGAGCCCCACCTAACACGCTGGCCCAAAGGATGTGTGCACCTCCACATTGGAGCTTCATGCCAAGATGATATCCCAACTCCACTTACTACTTTCTCTTAAAGGGAAATGTGAGGGCCACTCTGTTGGCCAAAGTGGTCTCGACTGGTCCCAATTTCCCACTTGCTCATGTTCTCAACTGTGTCTCAGTTTGACTGTACAATCAGACCTAGACTCAGGCCAGCCCCATGGAGCTTAGCAAGGGTGTAAACTGTCCTAGTTACCCTTCCAGTACCCCCCTGAGATCTCAGCAGGCCCACCCTAGTCTACTTAAATCCCATTCCAGGAGCTGTGATTTTTTTGGGGGGGGGGACCCTGGTTTTTAAGGGACACTGAAAGGGGGTTAGTGAAGAGGGCCGGAATGGTAAAGGGAACATAACACTTCACAAGCAGTCTTATTCATTTGGCCCAGATGCAGACCCCAAGACAAGGATTCAAGTGTAAGTACTTTCCTTGGGACATGATCCCTGGAAACAATGGGGGTGGTGATACAGGGAGGCGAAGGAAGCCAGTAAGTTATCGAGCAGGTCACTGCTATGCCACCTGAAGCTTCATCCTGCTAGGGACGTCTGAGAAACAGGGCAGAACTCACACCCAGAGCTCTCCCCCTGATAGGCAGGCTCACTGAGGAACTTCTGCAGCAACTCCTGTACACTAGAGTGGTCAGTGACTAGTTGAGGGCTGCTCCCAGGGGTGTTACTCCCCTGGCACGTCTGGTGGGCACAGGGTGGCACAGCAGGTGCCTGGGGCTGCATAGAGTCCTGAGCACTTACGTGTAAGGGCCAAAGGGACATGGCCTGAGGTACTGGCAGCATCTGCTGCATGGCTTGAGAAACTGACAGGGGAGCCTGGGTTTCTCAGTGGGTTAAGTGTCAGACTTTTCATTTCAGCTCAGGTCATGATCTCACAGTTTGTGGGTTTGAGCCCCACATCAGGTGCTGTGCTGACAGTGCAAATCCTGCTTGGGATCCTCTCTCTCATGTCTCTCTACCCCTCCTCCACTCCCTCTCTATCTCTCTCTCTCAAATAAATAAGCATTAAAAAAGAAAAAAAGAAACTGACAGTTAAGCTGGTAAAAGAGAAGGTGAAGAAGCGTTATATAGAGTCAGCAAATGCAAACTTGAATTTTACTTGCTAACTTCACCAGCCAGACAAGTTGCCTTGTTTCTCCAAACATCAGTTTGAGCATCTGTAAAGTGTGGGTTACAGCACCGTACTGTCAGCACAGAGCCTGACATGGGGCTTGAACTCACGAACTGTGAGATCATGACCAGAGCTGATATCAAGAGTCAGATGCTTAACTGAATGAACCACCCAGGTGTGCCCACTGTAGCCTTTTGTATACCGGCCTGTAGTTTGCCCAGCAGACTCAAGCTCCTGTTGCCCACAGGGGTGACTGAGTTGATGAGACACTGTCTATTGATTGCTTTCCCTTCCTTGCGTTACCTCTTGACTCCCCTTTTGGGGTTCCCTTCGCTTCCCAAATAATTAGATTAGACCCCTTGTTTCAGACTCGGCCACTGGGGAAAACAAAATTAAGGCAGATGCTGTCTTAGCACTGTTAGTTCCCAGCCAAGTCTCCTCTGTCCACACAAACTGATAAACCATACAATCTGGCAAGTCTCCTGATGCCTTAATCTAAAGTATCCATACCAGGAGATTCCTCATTTCAGTTTTCTATTCTAGCTTCCTTTGGAAAAAATGAAGAGTAAAAGAAAGTAAATGCTACTGTCCTCATATATATGAGTGTAAAATCTTTTAGATTTTGTGTTTCAAACTCTAAAGTATCAACAAGGGTCCAACCAGCCTTTTATACTCCAAGAGCTGAGATAAAACACTTTTAACACAGTGTATGAGTTCACCTGGGGTTAGGATGAGAACTGGGTATTGTATGGAAGGCGATTTGACAATAATTATATTTTTAAAAATAAAAATAAATAATTGTTTTTATAAAAATTCAATTTAAAAATAAATAAAAACAAAAAAAATAAAAAACAGACTTTGTTTTTAGAGAAGTTTTAGATTCAGAGAAAAATTGAGCAGAAGGTACAGAGATTTCCCATGCATTCCCTCCCCACTACCCCCCAACAGCCTCCCCTACTACCATTATGTCTCACCAACGTGGTACATTTGTTACAGTTGATGAACCTACATTGACACATCATAATTACCCCAAGTCCACAGTTTACATTACAACTCACTCTTGGTGTTGCACATTCTGTGGGTTTGGACAAATGTATAGTGTGACATGTATCCACCATTGCAGTACCATACAGAATAGTTTCATTGCCTCAAAAATCCTCTGTGCTTTAACTCTTCGTCTCTCACTTCCCCATCCCGTTGGCAACCA
This sequence comes from Mungos mungo, assembly GCA_004023785.1. NCBI lineage: Eukaryota > Metazoa > Chordata > Mammalia > Carnivora > Herpestidae > Mungos > Mungos mungo. The sequence continues at coordinate 71,646 of PISW01006505.1, forward strand.
CTGATAATTTTACTGTGTCTAGAGTTTTGTCTTTTCTAGAACGTCATATACTTGAAATCATACAGTATGCAGCCTTTTCAGATTGGCATCTTTCACTTAGTAATATGCATTTAGAGTTCCTCCATGTCATTTCATGACTTGATGGCTCAATTCTTTGTATTACTGAATAATATTCCATTGATTGGACATACCACAGTTTCTCCATTAACCTACCAAAGGTGTCTTAGTTGTTTCCAAGTTTTGGCAATTGTGAATAAAGCTACTACAAATTCTGTGTGCAGGCTTTTGTATGGACACAAGTTTTCAATTTCATTAGGCAAATACCAAGGAGTGTGATTGCTGGATCCTATGGTAAGAGTACATATTGTTTTTGAAGAAACCACCAAACTACGTTCCTCGGTGGTGGTACATTTTGCACACTCACCAGCAATGAATGAGAGTTACTGTTGTTTCACATCCCCACCAGCTTTTTATCTTGTCAGTATTCTGGATTTTGGCTAGTCTGATGGGTGTATAGTGGTATCTCATTGTTGTTTCAACTTGCATTCCCCTGTTGACATCTGATGTGATGCATCTTTCCACATGCTTATTTTTCCACCTGTATATCTTCTTTGGTGAGGTGTCTGTTAAGGTATTTGGCTCATTTTTAAATTGGGTTGTTCATTTTCTCACTGAGTTTAGAGATCTCTTTGTGTATGTTGGATATCCTTTATCAGATATGTCTTTTGCAAATATTTTCTCCTGGGCTGTGCCTATCTCCTCATTCTCTTGACAGTGTCTTTCACAGAGCAGAAGTTTTCAGTTTTAATGAATTTCAGCTTATCAATGATCCCTTTCATGTTTAATGGATTTGTTGTACCTAAAAAGCCATCACTATACCCAAGGTCATATAGGTTTTCTCTTATGTTGTCTTTATAGTTTTGCATTTTATATTTAGGGCTATGATCCAGTTGAGTTAATTTTTGTGAAGGATGTTAAGTCTGTATCTAGATACACTTTTTGCGTGTGGATGTTCAGTTTGTCCCAGCACTATTTGTTAAAGAGACTACCTTTGCTCCATTGTACTGCCTCTGCTCTTTTGTCAAAGATCAGTTGACTGTATTAATGTAGATCTATTTCTGGACTCTCTAGTCTGTTCTACTGATCTATTCATCTATTATTTCACCAATACCACACTGTCTTGGTAACTTGCTTTACAGTAAGTCTTGAAGTGAGGTAGTATCAGACCTCCAACTTTGTTCTTTTCTTTTAATATTGTGTTGCTTATTCTAGGTCTTCTCTCTCTCCACATAAACTGAAGAATCAATGTGTCAATATCCACAAAATAACCTGCTGGAATTAGGATTGAGATTGTCTTGAATCTAAAGATTAAGTTGGAAAGAACTGACATCTGACAGTATTGAGTCTTCCTATCTATGAATATGTAATATTTCTTCATTTCCTTAATTCTTGGATTTCTTTCATCAGAGCTTTAGAGTTTTTCTCATATAGATCTTATATATACTTTGTAGGATTTATATAAATTTAATACTTTGGGGTCCTAATGTAAATGGTAACATGCTTTTAATTTCAAATTCCACTTGTTCATAGCTGGTATGGAGGAAAACAATTGAGTTTACATTTTAATCTTATATCCAGCAAACCTTGCTGTAATTGTTTATTCAGGATATTTTTTGGGTTTTGTTATTTTTTTGTCAAGCCTTTTGAATTTTCTACATAGATAATTATGTCATCTGTGAACAAAGACAATTTTATTTCTTCCTTCCCAATCTGTGTACTTTTGTTTCATTTTCTTTTTTTTACTGTACTAGTCAGGCCCTCCAGTATATTGAGAGGGGACATTTTTGCCTTGTCCTAATTTTAATGGGAAAGCTTCTGGTTTCTGACCATTAAATATTATATTAGCTGTAGGGGTTTTGTAGGTGTTCTTCCTCAAGTTGAGGAAGCTCCCCTGTATTCTTAGTTTGCTGAGATTGTTTAAGTCATGAACAGGTATTGGATTTTGTCAAATGCTTTTTCTTCCCCTATTGATAAAATCATGTGATTTTTTTAGCCTGTTGATATGATGGGTTAGAATAATTGATTTTCAAATGTTGAATTAGCTTTGTATATCTGTGATAAATCCCACTTGGTCATCATGAATAATTCTTTTTATATATTGTTGGATTTGACTTGCCATTTTTTTATTTGAGAGAGAGATATGGGGAGAGAGAGAGAGAATCTTAAACAGGTTCTGTACTGAGCATAGGGCTCAATCCCACAACACTGGAATCATGACCTAAGCTGAAATCAAGAGTCAGATGCTCAACTCACTAAGTCACTGAGGCACCCCTGATTTGCAAATATTTTTGAGGATTTTTGCATGTATGTTCATTTTGGCCTGTAGTTTTCTTGTAATATCTTTAGTGTTAAGACAGCACAATGCCAGGCTCAGAAAATAAATTGGGAAATATCCCCTCTGCTTCTGCCTTCTGGAAGGGATTATAGAGAACTGGTATAATTTCTTCCTTAAATGTTTGGTAAAATCCACCAGTGAATCCATCTGGGCCTGGTACTTTCTGTTTTGGAAGGTTATCAGTTATTGGTACAATTGGATAAATTGATTGATTCGATAGATAAAGACCTATTCAGGTTGTCTATTTCTTTTTGTGTAAGTTTCGGCAGATTGTGTCTTTCAAGGAACTGGTCTATTTCATTTGGGCTACTGAATTTGTTGGCAGCGAGTTGTTCATAGTATTCTTTTATTACCTTTTTAATGTCCATGTTATCTGTAATGATGTCCTCTCTTTAATTTCTGATACTAGTAAATGGTGTCTTATTTTTTTCCTAGTTAGTTAGGCTTGTTAGTTTTATCAATCTTTTCAAAGAATCAGCATTTTATTTCATTCATTTTCTCCATTCAATTTGTTTTCAATTTCATTAGTTTTTCCTCATATTTTTATTATTTCTTTTCTTCTGCTGACCTTGGATTAATTTTTCTCTTTCTAGTTCCCTAACAAGGAAGCTTAGGTTATTCATTTTAGATCTTTCTTCTGCCCTAATATTTACATTTAATGCTATAAGTTTTCCTCTAAGTACTACTTTTACTGAATCCCACCAAATCTGCAAAGTTGTGTTTTCATTTTCATTTAGTTCAAAGTACTTTTTAACCTCTCTTGAGATTTCTTCTTTCACTCATGCACTATTTAGAAGTGTGCTGATTTAAAAAAAATTAATGTTTATTTTTGAAGAAGAGAGAGAGACACATAGCATGAGCAGGGGAGGGGCAGAGAAAGATGGAGACACAGAATCTGAAGCAGACTCCAGGCTCTGAACTGTTAGCACAGAGCCTGATGCAGGGCTCAAACTTACAAACTGAGATCATGACCTGAGCTGAAGTCAGACTCTTAACTGACTGAGCCACCCAGGTGGCCCTAATCTTTTATTTTTTAAAATAGTTTATTGTCAAATTAGTTTCCATATAACACCCAGGGCTCTTCCCCACAAGTGCCCACCTCCATTACCACCACCTCTCTTCCCCCTCCCTCTCCCCCTTCAACCCTTGGTTCATTTTCAGTATTCAATAGTCTCTCAGATTTTGCATCTCTCTATCTCCCCAACTCTCTTTCCCCCTTTCCCTTCCTATGGTTTTCCATTAGGTTTCTCCTGTTCTCCTGTTAGATCTATGAGTGCAAACATATGTTATCTGTCCTTCTCTGCCTGACTTATTTCACTTAGCATGACACCCTTGAGGTTAATCCACCTTGCTACAAATGGCCATATTTCGTTCTTTCTCATTGCCATGTAATACTCCATTGTATACATATATGACATCTTCTTAATTCATTCATCAGGTGATGGACATTTAGGCTCTTTCCATGATTTGGCTATTGTTGACAGTGCTGCTATGAACCAGTCCTCCATAAATATAAACGAATTGAGATCATACCATGCACACTTTCAAATCACAATGCTATGAAACTTGAAATTAACCACAGGAAAAAGTCTGGAAACCCTTCAAAAATGTAAGGTTAAAAACCACCCTACTAGGGGCACCTGGGTGGCTCAGTCAGTTAAGCGTCCGGCTTCGGCTTAGGTCATGGTCTCACGGTTCGTGGGTTCGAGCCCCACGTCAGGCTCTGTGCTGGTGGCTAGCTCAGAGCCTGGAGCCTGCTTCAGATTCTGTGTCTCCCTCTCTCTCTAAACCTACCCTGCTCACGCTTCTCTCTCTGTCTCTCAAAAATAAATAAAAAGCATTAAAAAATTAAAAAGAAACCACCCTACTAAAGAATGATTGGGCTAATCAGGCAATTAGAGAAGAAATCAAAAAATATATGGAAACCAATGAAAATGAAGATACAAGAATCCAAACTCTCTGGGACGCAGCAAAGGCAGTCCTAAGAGGAAAGTATATTGTAATCCAGGCCAATTTCAACAAACTAGAAAAAGCGCAAATTCAAAATCTAACAGACCACCTACTGGAACTAGAAGGGGAGCAGCAAGAGCACCCCAAACCCAGCAGAAGAAAAGAAATAATAAAGATCAGGGCAGAAATAAACAATACTGTTGGCCCTAATCTTTTAAATTTCTTAAACTGTGTTTTATGGCCCAGAATGTCATCTATATCTTGGTGAAATTTCCATGTGAACTTGGAAGAATGTATAATTCTGCTGGTGTTGGATGAGGTGATATATAAGTGTCAATTATATCCAGTTAAGTGATGCTGCTGTTGAGGTCAATGATGCCCTTCGTGCTTTTCTGCCTAATAGATCTGCCCATTTCTCCATAGAGTGGTTTGAAGTCTCCAGCTATAATAATGGATTCAAATAGCTTTTCCTGACAATTCTGTCAGTGTTTGTCTCATGTAGTTTGACATTCTGTTGTTATATGTATATGCATTAAGGATCCTCATGTGCAATGCACCTCTTTGTCCCTGAAAAATTTCCTTGCTCTGAAATTTATTCTGTCTGAAATTAACATAGCAACTCCAACTTTCTTTTGACTAGTGTTAGCAGGGTATATCTTTCCCCATCCCTTTGCTTTTGAACTATGTGTGTTTACATTTAAAGTTTCTTTCTCTCTCTCTCTCTGGCTTTTTAAAAAATTGAAACAAAACAAAACAAAACAAAAATAAAAACCTGTGTCCAGGCTTACTTTCAATAGATTGAAATGAAAGAGCTGCTCTACTTATCTATGAAACCCGGATCCAGAGGGGCGCCTGGGTGGCTCAGTTGGTTAAGCGTCCAACTTTGGCTCAGGTCATGATCTCGCGGTTTGTGGGTTCAGGCCTCACATCAGGCTCTGTGCTGATGGCTAGCTAGCTTAGAGCCTGGAGCCTGTCTTCCGATTCTGTGTCTCCCTCTCTCTCTGACCCTCCCCTGCTCACACTGTCCCTCTCTGGACTCAGAACCAGGTCATCTATGAATGGTTTACCACCAGGTTCCCCAGGAACCTGCATTTTTTGAGGATGAGGGGGTGGCCCCCTTTCCAGCCCTGCCTGGCTTCCCAGGAGTAGGCGCTTTCCTCACTGGATCAGTCTCAATGCGATATGGGATATGCTATGCCAGGTGGGGTGTGTTAATTACAGACAACATATATTTGGGTATTGTTTTTTTGATCCATTTGGACAACTACCAATTGAAAGAGATGTATTTTGTCCATTGATATTTATATTAATTATTGATATTGATATTAATATTGCTATATGGATTCATACCTACCATGTTTGTTACTGTTTTCTGTTCATTGACTTTGTTCTTTGTTACTTTTTTGTCTTCCACATCTTCTGCCTTTGTGGTTTTAACTGAATATTTCATATGATTTCATTTTCTCACCTTTCATAACATATTCATTATACTTCCCTTATATATTTTTTCTT
>PISW01006505.1:77602-107977 GCA_004023785.1 Mungos mungo
TTTATTGTCAACTTGTTTTCCATACAACACCCAGTGCTCTTCCCCATAAGTGCCCTCCACCATCACCACCACCTCTTTTCCCCCCTCCCCCTTCCCCTTCAACTCTCAGTTCATTTTCAGCATTCAATAGTCTCTCAAGTTTTACATCCCTCTCTCTCCCCAACTCTCTCTCCCTCCTCTGCTCCCCCGTGTTCTCCATCAGGTCTCTCCTGTTTATATTTTTTCTTTTTATTGGTTGCTCTGGAGTTTGCACTCTACATTGACAACTAATCCAAGTCTACTTCCAAATGACACTATGCTATTTCTGTTTCACAGGTAGTGCAAGTACCTTATAATAATAAAACATCCTTAATTCCTCCTTCCAATCCCTCATATTTTTGCTGTCATTCATTTCACTTATTTAATCATTGGCTATGAATTTTATAAGTGCTTCTCAGTTTTTCCCCACCACTTTACATGATATAGGATGACTAAAGGGGCCTGATTTTGGACATTTCCCTTCTTCCAGGTTGGTTAGGTTCTAATAAAACCCCAATAGATTAGGCTCTGATAAAATAGCTTCTGTGAGCGCAAGTGGTGTTGAGAAGGACAGAATGCTCTTGGGTTTTCAAAATGGCTCTTCCAGTGGGAAGCCAGAGAGGATTTTTTTCCATCTACACCGTGAGACCTTGTAGAGTTCCCAGATATAAAATGTGCAAAAACTTGGAGGCCCCCCAAATGACTAGGTCTTCCTGAAGTTTTCTCTCTCAGACTTGTCCACATTAAGTCTCCAGAAAATCAGAAAATCATCAATTATATTTCGTTTTCCTATTACAGAACTGGTTTCCATAGAGGTTTTTGCTTGGGGGTTTCTGAACCAGTAAGTTTGATTCTCTGTATCCACCTCTCTCTCTAGTTTCGAGGGTACCAATTTGCCCTACGACCTCAACTCTCTGATGAATATAAGAAAGGTTTTTGATTTTTCATCTTGCTTAGATATTTACTTGTTGTTTAGATGGAGTAAAGACCTCTAAAACTCCTTATGTACAAACCAGAAACCAGAAAGATAAGGTTTTCAAAGATAAAATTATGATTCATATACAGTTATAAAATGACTACACATTGAAAATTCACTTAGCTCGTCAGTTAATGAGGGAACTACTGAGATGCTATAATCAGCTCAAAAGAGAATTTAAAGAAACACCCACATATATAGACAATCAAAAGTGCTGAAATGAATCTATAAATAGATGCAAAACTGGCCAATACCCACTAGGCAATAATTAATTGCATGGATCACTGCATGATTTGCAATTAATTGGCACTATTTATATTTCTATGGACAAGAATCATTTTAATCACTATAGTTTTGCTATAATGTATAGAACTATAAGACAGCTTGAAAGCAATGAAAGGCTAAGATAGCCTGGAAGGGTGCCCTAGACAGAATATCCAATGACTTTTTCACCAATTCCAAAGTCTTCCATACATTTTCCTGGCACAAGTGAGCCACAACAACTGTTGTTATTTTCCTATCACTAAGTCTTAATTTCTATTTCAAGTCCCCAGTCATCCGAGATAGCAGAAACTTTATCTCAGTCAACTTGTGGTTACTTCGCAGGGATGGGATTTAAATTTGGTGGGAACTAAGGATGGTAACATTACTGGGAAAGGTCCATCTGGTCTTCAGTATCATCCCTCCACACTGAAAAGTCCTAAGGTAGGCATCAATCCATATCCATTGCCATGGAGACATCCTTTGTTCCCATCAGTGGCTTCTTCATGTCTAGGAGTTCTCAATGCTGCTTCAGTGCCCATTTGGGGTAGGTAAAAATTCATCCTCTGGGACTGTGCCATGTTGAAGTGTATTAAACTCCATAAGGGCATTCAAAGCCTTGCCTTCCCAGACACTAGCGTTGCCATTTTCATGCTGGGACTGGCCATCTTTCTGAGCCCCACTCTGGCATCAGGGTCCAGGGCCACCCTGTTTATGTAGTCCACACAACTATCAGAGGGTGAGGGCACCTATTGCCTTACTAGGACATGGCTTAGGAAACAGGACCAATAATCCTCATTCTCTGTGAGCCTTCTCTCCTTCTCTCCCATACTGGAAATCCTTTTCTAGCCTAAAAGCGGGAAAGACTTGCTCCTCTCATGAAGTATTCTCCTAAATATTTTACCCACTGGGGGAGTCCTTCCCAATCTCCAAAGAATTAAACCTCCAAAATTCAAGAGCCAAGGAAGAGAGATTTCTTTCTTTTGTATTTTCTGCTGCCCTAGTTCTTGGATGAATGCATAGAGCTGTCTCCAGAAGGGAAGATAAATACACAGGAGGAGAGATATCTGTTATTATTTCAAACATACTGTGCATCACCCAGGTATGACTCTCAGAGTACAAAGACTGTATCTGAGGCACTTCTGATTCCCATAGCACCTAGTACAGTGCCTACCCATAGTAGGTGCTTAATATGAGCCAATGAATGTGATGTTTAGCATAGAGGCTCTTACATTTCCCAAAAGAAAATCAATGGACACTATGGTTTAGAGCACTAGCTGTGGAGTTGGACAGATGGCATTTCAAAAATTTTATTTCCGACCTGTGAGAGGGTAAGCAAGTTATATACCCTTGCAATCTCAACTCCCTTACCTTTCTTTTACTTAAAATTTAAATTTATGTCTTTATTTTTATTTTTGAGAGAGAAAGAGAGAAAGACAGAAACTGAGCAGGGGAAGGGCAGAGAGAGAAGGAGACACAGAATCTGAAGCAGGCTCCAGGCTCTGGGCTGTCAGAACAGAGCCAGATGCAGGGCTTGAACCCACGGACCTGAGCCAACATCGGACACTCAACCAACTGAGCCACTGAAGTGTCCCCCAACTCCCTTACCTTAAAATGAGGAAGAGTCCAGAACTCACAGGGATATTAAATGAGATGTTATATGTTATGCACTTAGCACAATATCTGGCATATAGTAGGTGTTCAATAAATGCTAATTTATTTGAGTTATCACCATTACTCAGACTCTAGTTATTTTGCCCACGATCTACCCTGCCCAGATACTCTGTAATAATAGCTCCTATAGCAAAGTGGTGGCTACTGCTGTGGAAAGCAGGGATGGCATCATTATATTAACTGTCACCTTATCCAGATGAGACACACCTTTGGCAGGCTTCCAGAAGTGAAAAAGTGCAACAGCTACTGTGGTGTGGTAGCAGTGGAGACAAGGAAGTCTGTATGTCATTCTCACCATGGGTCACAGACACAGACAACCTGGCCACCTGTCTGGTCAGAGCTCCCAAGCAATAGCAAACTGCAATGGGCACAGCCATTAAAACCCAAGAAACGTGCTCCTTGAAGCATCCACCTGTGTTTAGAGAAATGGTCAATTCTTTTCTTTTTTTAATGTTTGTTTATTTATTTTTGAGAGAGACAGAGAGCAAGCAGGGGAGGGGCAGCGAAAGAAGGAGACACAGAATCTGAAGCAGGCTCCAGGCTCTAAGCTGTCAATACAGAATTTGACACAGGGCTCAAACTCACGAACCACAAGATCATGACCTGGACTGATGTTGGATGCTCAACTGACTGAGCCATGCAGGTGCCCCCAAGAAATGGCCAATTTTTGAGACTAAAATTGGGGTCCTACCCAATATAAGTTACAAAGGGACCTAGATATGATTTATTTAGTTCCAAGTTGAGGGGGAAAATTAGGCTTACCTCTCAGATATTTTTTAAATAGTTTATTACCAAGTTGGTTTCCATATAACACCCAGTGTTCTTCCCCACAAGTGCCCTCCTTCACTACCACAACCTCCCCTCCCCCAGTTCCTCTCCCTTCAGCCCTCAGTTCCTTTTCAGTATTCAGTAGTCTCTCATGATTTGCCTCACTCCCTCTCCCCAACTCTTTCCCCCTTTCCCTCAGATATTTTTGATGTTTATCTATTTATTTTGCGGGGGAGAGAGAGAGAGAGAGCATTAGTGGAGGAGGGGCAGAGAGAGAGAGAATCCCAAGCATGCTCTGTGCCATCAGCACAAAGTCTGATGCAGGGCTCAAACCCAAGAACTGTGAGATCATGACCTGAGCCGAAACCAAGAGCTGGCTCCTTAACTGACTGAGCCACCCAGGTGCTCCTCTCAGATATTTCTTGCTAGTAAAATGCAACCACTGAGATATAACTACAGTAAAAGTAACCCTTTTCTAAATTAACTAGATAAGATAGAAAGCTGAAACCAGAGCAATAGTCCTTAAGCTTTAGCATGCACACAAATCACTGGGAAGGCTCCTCAAAACATACTTGGCTGGGCCCCAACCCGAGAGTTTTGGACTCCACAGGTCTGTGACATAGGGCCATTGGATGTGCTAATAAAAATACACATGACTTTCAGTTTGAATTCCAGTTAAACTGTCCCAAATATTTTAAATACTCAATCCCAAATACTGCATGGAACATGCTTAAAAAAAATCATTACTTTTTATCTGAACAAATCATTGATGTTTACCTGAAGTTCTCATTTAACTGGGCAACGTGTATGTTATCTGACAACCCTGCCGGGCGGGGCCTGAACCTGTGCATGTCTAACAAGTTCCCAGGTGACACTGTTGTTGCAGTCTAGAAGCCACACTTTGAGAACTGCTGGACAACTCAGACGTGTCTTCAGCACTTTCCAATTCAACCCTGAATAGTAATGGTTGGGGCTTCCCACACTGGAGGCAAATACATATATTCCTTCAGGTGGTGCCAAAAAGCCAGGTAAAGAAAGTGCCTTCAGCAGCTCTTGGTTGTCTCCGTGAATGAGAAGTGGCTCTTAGAATCTAATCGTTTAACCTGAGTGGTTCTAATAACTTCAATAACAGAGCTAATCCTCTTGGGATAGTGGAAGTTTGATTTTTCTCAGCTAAGTTTGTGCAGACTGCTGTGGAAATTGGCACTGCTGGCTTTGACAGAAAATGCTGAATTCCTAATAACACAGAGAACTGTTCCTCTGCACTTGGAAATCAATCCTCACCTTAGCTTCCTGTTGCAGCAACTTTCTGATTGCTACATGGGTTCCTTGTTCTCCCTTTGCTCAAGATTACAGGTGCTGAGAGAGGCATGTGTGCCTGGTAGGTAATTCTTTATTTCTGTGAGTTAGAGTTGCAGCTTGCTATGGATATAGTTCTTGTCATTTATTTTCCAGGCAAGCAATTGGTTTTTTCTGATTAATTGTGTTTTTAAATGTACAAACCATACATAAAGAGTGAAACACTTAATGAAAAGAATCCAAAGGAATACATTCAAGTGAAAACAACAATTATTTATCTAGTAATGGTTATATACAAACTGTGTTCCATGTTGTGACTGACCTGTCTTCTCTCCTTGTATTTCTATCAGTGACAGTCACTGACTTTAAGACCACTGTCTCTGGGTTATCCAGCCAGAGAAGCTAATTTAATTGGCCTGGGTGTGGCTTGAGCAAAGGGAGCTTTAAAAGCTCCTCAGATGATACAATCACTTTAGGAAACTATTGAACAGCATTTATTAAGGTTGAACAGGGTCACCTGAGTGGTTCATTGGTTAAGTAAGTAACTTAATGAGTTCAAGCCCCAAACTGGGTTCTCTGCTGTCAGTACAGAGCCTGCTTTGGATCCTCTGTCTCCCTCTCTCTCTACCCCTCCCCTGCCTTGCACTTGCTCTCTCTCTCTCTCAAAAGTAAATATTTAAAAAACGTTTTTAAATGCTAAGGTTGAACATACAGTCAGTTCTCGTTTGGGGTAGTTATGTTCTATAAAGTCATGATGAACACTGGATTAGTAGATACTGACATGCTGCTGTTGGGGGAAATACAGGTTCGGTTTCCATAAGCCTCTGGTCATAACATTTTTGTCAACCAATACATAGCCTTGTTTTATATGTGTTTTTGTTAAAAGACATCTTGTCTTTTATATGTTGTTGATTCATTAGCATTGAACTCATGGCCAATGGCACTATCACTCATGCCTGAACGAAATGTATCTAACACATATTTTTTCCATAAGGCACATCACAGCCTCTAGATCTTAGGAACACAGACAGCTTCTTAGCATTTGGCTTGGGGCCATTTTAAACATTAAAATTACCAACAAAAGCACAGAAACATAAAAACAAAACAAAACAACAACAACAACAACAAAAACCCACAGAAACAAACCCCAACCAGAAAACAACGTGACACTAAATATCTAGCAAAAATGACAGTGGTTTTCAGAATGAGAGCTGAAACAAGAAGGCAGAGAGTTTCTTTGTTTGACCTCAGCTGGGAAGAGAAATTCAAATTTTCTGTCACTCTGCACATGCCTACTAATGACTGCCAAAGTGCATGGATACTGACTTTGGGACTACAAACATATTTTAGAAAATAGGCAAATTTATAATACAGAATCTACAAATAATGAGGATTGGCAGTACCTCTGCCCTCAGACCCAGCAATTCACCTGCTCCTGGAGAAATGAGAGTCTATGTCTAGCAGAAGGCAAGTACAGAATGCCCAGAGAAGCCCCTCACAATAGGGCAAACCTGGAAATAACTCAAACACCCATCAACGGGAAAATAGATAATGCATGATATATTCATGCAATGGAATACTAACTGGCAATATAACCAAGCTAGTGACCAACACACTCAACAACATGGATGAATCTCAAAATCATTCAAATGAGCAAAAGAAGCTAGACACAAAAGATTACATACTTTATATAAAATACAAGATCAGGAGAAATTAATCTGTGGTATAGAAAACAGAATAGTGGTTACCCCTGGGATATTAATGAAAAGGGATATAGGGTCTCCTTCAGGGTTGATTAGGATAGTGGGTACACAGATATATATGTGTATTAATATCCATCAAGCTGCACACCTAAGATGCATGCCCTTCACCATATGTATGATATACCTCCACCTCAATTTAAAAAAACTGCCAAGATGACTCTAATGTGCAGCTTGTAGAATGCTCTCCATGCAGTCCCAACCTTTTAAAACCAGAGGACAAGGAATAGCTGGAAGGCAACTCAGAAACCATCTACTGCCAGAATGGCTAATTGGTTTCATCCTCACTGCTAACTCAGTTCATTTGTAAGGGCTGCCTCGCATTCTGGATTCTGAGGATTCTAAGCCCGCATCCAAACACAGCAGGCGAGAAGTTGCACATTCAATTAGCAGTGTCTGGCTTGTGCCTGGGTGAGAAGAGATGCATATACTTGCCCTGTATTTGCCACCAATCCAGTCCAGCTCTTCCCTTTGTCACATGCAGATCCATAGAAATGATTTGTCCAGGCTCATGCTGGTAGTCAGAGGCAGAGACGTAATTAAACCTAAATGTTCTCTGAGGATCCAATTAAGACGCCAGGGGAGATGCTGGGAAGGATGTGCATTAAGAATGAAGAACCAATGGGGCACCTGGGTGACTCAGTCAGTTGAGTGTCCAACTGTTGATTTCGACTCAGGTCATTTTCGCAGGGTCAGGGGATTGAGCCCCACATCGGGCTCCATGCTCAGTATGGAGCCTGCTTAGGACTCTCTTTCCTTCTCCCCTCTCCCCCTATCCACCCCTCCTGCTCGCTCACTCTCCCTCTCTGAAAGAAAAAGAAGTGGAAAAAAAAGAATGAAGAACCAAGGTATGATCTTAACTGCACTAGAGATGTAAGTCATCCATGGACAAAGTCCATGAAATTGCCCTCCTGAATATTCAGGGAGGTTTTTTTCTTTTAATAGTTTATTGTCAAATGGGTTTCCATATAACACCCACGGCTCTTCCCCACAAGTGCCCCCCCCTCCGTGACCATCACCCCCTTCCCCCCTCCCCCTCCCCCTCCTCCTTCAGCCCTCGGTTCCTTTTCAGTATTCAATAGTCTCTCATGATTTGTGTCCCTCGCTTTCCCCAACTCTCTTTCCCCTTCCCCTATGGTCCTCTGTTAGGTTTCTCCTGTTAGACCTATCAGTGCAAACATATGGTATCTGTCCTTCACTGCCTGACTTATTTCACTTAGCATGACACCCTCGAGGTCCATCCACCTTGCTACAAATGACCGGATTTCATTCTTTCTCATTGCCATGTAGTACTCCATTGTATATATACCACACCTTCTTGATCCATTCATCAGGTGATGGACATTCAGGCTCTTTCCATGATTTGGCTATTGTTGAAAGTGCTGCTATGAACGTTGGGGCACATGTGCCCCTATGCATCAGCACTCCTGTATCCTTTGGGTAAATCCCTGCAGTGCTATTGCTGGGTCATAAGGGAGTTCTACGGATAGTTATTTGAGGAACCTCCATTCTGTTTTCCAGAGTGGCTGCACCAGTTTACATTTCCACGAAATGTGTAGGAGGGTGCCCATTTCTCCACATCCTCGCCAGCATCTATAGTCTCTTGATTTGCTCATTTTAGCCACTCTGACCAGTGTGAGGTGGTATCTCAGTGTGGTTTTGATTTGTATTTCCCTGATGATGAGTGACGCTGAGCATCGTTTCATGTGCCTGTAGGCCATCTGGATGTCCTCTTTGGAGAAGTGTCTGTTCAGGTCTTCTGCCCATTTCTTCACTGGATTATTCGTTTTTTAGGTAAGGAGTTCAGTGAGTCCCTTGTAGATTTTGGATACTAGCCCTTTATCAGATATGCCATTTGCCATTATCTTTTCCCATTCTGTCGGTTGCCTGTTAGTTTTCTTGATTGTTTCCTTTGCAGTGCAGAAGCTTTTTATCTTGATGAGGTCCCAATAGTTCATTTTTGTTCTTGATTCCCTTGCCTTTGGGGACGTGTTGAGGAGGAAATTGCTGCGATTGAGGTCAAGGAGGCTATTTCCTGCTTTGTCCTCTAGGGTTTTTATGGTTTCCTGTCTCACATTCAGGTCCTTCAGCCATTTTGAGTTTATTTTGGGGAATGGTGTAAGAAAGTGGTCTAATTTCATTCTTCTACATGTTGCTGTTCAGCTCTCCCAACACCACCTGTTGAAGAGGCGTCTTTTTTCCATTGGATACTCTTTCCTGTTTTGTTGAAGATTAATTGGCCATACACTTGTGGGTCCAAAACTGGGCTCTGTATTCTATTCCATTGGTCTATTTGTCTGTTTTTGTACCAATACCATACTGTCTTGATGATGACAGCTTTGTAATAGAGGCTAAAGTCTGGGATTGTGATGCCTCCCGTTTTGGTTTTCTTCTTCAATATTACTTTGGCTATTCGGGGTCTTTTGTGGTTCCATAAAAATGTGAGGATAGTTTGTTCTAGCTTTGAGGAGAATGCTGGTGCAGCTTGGAAGGGGATTACATTGAATGTGTAAATTGCTTTGGGTAATAATGACATTTTCACAATGTTTACTCTTCTGATCCATGAGCATGGAATGTTTTTCCATTTCTTTGTGTCTTCTTCAATTTCCTTCATAAGTCTTCTATAGTTTTCAGCATACAGGTCTTTTACATCTTTGGTTAGGTTTATTCCTAGGTATTTTATGGTTTCTTGTGCAATTGTGAATGGGATCAGTTTCTTGATTTCTCTTTCTGTTCCTTCATTTTTAGTGTATAAGAATGTAACCGATTTCTGTACATTGATTTTGTACCCTGCAACACTACTGAATCATTGATCAGTTCTAGAAGGCTTCTGGTGGAGTCAATCAGGTTTTCCATGTAGAGTATCATGTCATCTGCAAAAAATGAAAGTTTGACTTCTTTGCCAATTCTGATGCCTTTTATTTCCTTTTGTTGTCTTATTGCTGATGCTAGGACTTCCAACACTGTTAAACAACAGTGAGTTTTAAGAGATACTAGTACAAACATCTAACTTCTATTTCAAACCTCATGCCCATTTGCTTATTTAACTCCAGCAAGCATTTTAATAGAAAAAGGATGGATATGAATGTTCTTTGCAATCCATAAGATACTTTACAAACGTTGGCTGTTTTTTATAAAAATGCTTTTTGGGGCGGGGCCCCTGGGTGGTTCAGTCGGTTAAGCCTCCAACTTCGGCTCAGGTCAGATCTCAGGTTCGTGGGTTCGAGCCCCGTGTCAGGCTCTGTGCTGACAGCTGGCTCAGAGCCTGGAGCCTGCTTCCGGTTCTGTGTCTCCTTCTCTCTCTGCCCCTCCCCCTCTCATGTTCTGTCTCTCTCTGTATCAAAAATAAATAAAACATTAAAAATATTTTTTAAATGCTTTTAGGGGCGCCATGTGGCTCAGTCGGTTAAGCGTCCGACTTCAGCTCAGGTCATAATCTCACTGTCTGTGGGTTCAAGCCCCGCATTGGGCTCTGTACTGACAGCTCAGAGCCTGGAGCCTGCTGTGGATTCTGTGTCTCCTTCTCTCTTCCCCACCCCCCCCACCCCCCGCTTGCACTCTGTCTCTCTCTCTCTCTCAAAAATAAAAATATTTAAAAATTTTTTAAATGCTTTTTAATAGTCCTAATAAATATCCACTACATATGCAGTCTTGTGCTAGAGGTTGTGGAAAATGTGACAAAAGTTGGAGACATGAGTAGTTGAGTAAAAAAATTGTAATAACAGGACCTAGATAGTACATGACACCACTCAGCAATTAATGCTATTGAATCATTCACCATCACTGGAGTCTGTTTTTCCAGTTGCTAAGTGGGTTTTACATGAGTCCCCCACCTCACAGGATTGCAGGAGGGATTGAATGAATTGCAAAATCACTTTTTGCATTAGAGCCATACTTTTATATATAGAATATTCCCAAGTCAAGCCATCAGGCCAAAATAATGTACGGTCAAAACTGGCTAAAGGCTGGGGCACCTGGGTGGCTCAGTTGGTAAAGTGTCTGACTTTGGTTTAGTCAGGCTCATGGGTTCAGGCCCCACATCTAACTCTGTGCTAACAGCTTGAAGCCTAGAGCCTGCCTCAGATTCTGTGTCTCCCTTTCTCTCTTCTCCTCCTTGGCTCATGCTCTGTCTCTCTGTCTCTCTGTCTGTCTGTCTGTCTCTCTCAAGTAAATAAACATTAAAAACATTTTAAAACTGAATAAAGGCTGATAAATGTAAGTTACTGTTTAGCAATGCCCTTAAGGGGATGTCTGGATGTCTGGCTCCTCTACCATGCTGGTCCCCTAGCTAAACAGATAGTCCAACTGCAGCTGGACTAGAGAGGGGTCCCAGTTCACATGGGGCAGATTGCCTCTGAGCCCCCATAGCCTTAAAATTCTGGCTTGGAGAATTCTTGGCTACTAGAGCAGTAGTTATCCATCTTTAATCACCAGGACAGCTTTGAAAGGACTCATGTCTAGGTTCTAGCCAATGTTTTTTAGTTCCCCAGATGATAGCCGATGTGCAGTCAAAGCTGAGAAACTGATACAATGATCTTAAAAAAAAAAAAAAAACAACTGTGAAGGAACCTAACAGTATAAATTACACAGATGAAGGAAGGGGTCTGCTCCACCCCAGGGGGAGCAGAATGGCCAGCGCAGTTTCAGAGGCAGATATCTGCAGGGCCAAAGGTGCCCCCGTGGTCTAGCAGACGCTGACATGGCAAATGAGCCTGTAGAGGCCCAAAGCACCCTGGGGACCATTTTGGGGACAAACTTAAAGAGAGTCAGGGTTCAAGGAGGGGAAAGGTAGAATTTTCAAGGGAGGGACCTTGGCACCAAACATCATTTCCAGTCCCAATACTATAATAACACAGCCCAGTCCCTCTTTATGGGTGTATAGTCCAGGCTGGTGTCAAAGAGCGAATGCCAAGATCTCCTTATATTTAGAATTCTTCACTGGATCAATGGTTTTCACACACAGAGGCCCATCCTTCCAATGGCCTACTGAGGCAGCCAGGAAATACATGATTATCCTCAGTTTACAGACAAGGAGATCAAGGTTCAGAGGTTAGGAGATGTCCAAGGTCACAAAGTTAGTTAATAAGGGGTTGAGTTGGGATTCAAACCCAGATTCCCTAACTCCCAGTGTGGGCTTTTTTAAAGTTATTACCATTAACAATAAAGATTGCACTTATTGGGCACCATGTTCCAGGTATATGCTGCATTTTATATCAAGTATATCATCTTATCCTCCTATTACTCTAAAAGGTATGTATAGGATTATCATCTTGTGGATGAAGAAACTGAGATTTAAGGGATTAAGTAACTTGTTCAAACTCACTGATATGTCCAGACCAGAACTGGGTAGAACAGAAAGTGCCTAAGGGACATAGCATTACTGTCTCTGCCCATCTCCTTATTCCCCAGATGCCTCTGAATCTAAGAGGCTGAGGAGGAGTGCAGAATTTTTACCCCACACAGTGCCTGAAGCCAGAGCTTAGATTTGATAGGTGGGCATATCTATCACCATCTGAGTGCATAGACATGTCCTCAAGGCACGAATGAGTAATCTGTGTACTATGCCTGAGAGAATGTTCAAAGGAAATCTGATTCCACCAGCTATGGCACATGAATCGTCACTCAAAATAAAACACAGAGATCCTACTTAGTGACTTCCTTTTAAATTCCTACTCTACAAAATAATCATGCCTAACATCACCAATTATCAAACTAACAGACATCATCTCCTTCTTGATAGGGAGCACTGAAAAGGACATATATCATTTCTGGGGTGTCCCTCCCAAAAGCACATTCAACTGAGTCTAATCATGAGGAACATCAGACAAACCCAAATTGAGGGATATTCTACAAAATATGGGTTCTACTCTTAAAAATGTCAAGGTCAAAAAAAAATCAAGGTCATCTGTGAAAGACTGAAGAACTGTTCCAAATTAAAGGAGTCTAAAGACACATGGCAGTTATATACAATACATTATCCTGGATGGAATCTTAATCAGAAAATGTTTCTTTTGATGTAAAAGATATTATTGAAAATTGAGAAATTTGAATAAGATCTGCATATTAGTAAACAGGATTATATCCATGTTAATTTCCTGATTTGGAAATCTTTACTGTAGTTA
Source organism: Mungos mungo (assembly GCA_004023785.1). Lineage (NCBI taxonomy): Eukaryota > Metazoa > Chordata > Mammalia > Carnivora > Herpestidae > Mungos > Mungos mungo. The sequence continues at coordinate 90,481 of PISW01006505.1, forward strand.
TATAAGAGAATTTTCTTGCTTGTTAGGAAATGTATACTGACATATTAGGACAGAGAGAAAGAGAGAGAGGAAGTCGGAAAGAGATAATGATAAAGCAGATAAGATAAATGTTAACATTTGGGGTAAAAGAAGTGTTTTGTACTATTCTTGGGAGCATTGGGCCTTTATGAGTAAACATGGCAGGATCCTCAGTCCTTCTGGGGAATCTCTGAGAGTCTGTGAAGAATATGTCTCAAACTTGTATCATTGACAGGGGAGGAAGCAAGAGTATTAACCACCAATATGTGCTCTTTTGTTGAGAATTGCTTCTGGGCAATAACTTCCCAACACTTTCAGTCTGTCTTGTTTGTGGACAGACCACACACCTGTAACCAGAATCCCTGAGGCAGACAGACACAAGAAGCCATGATATGTACAAGAACTGCCCGCAAGTGACCTCTGGGTGGGCTGAGAAGATATGGACAGGGTACCTACAGTGTCCATTAGACTAACCCAACCTAACTCCTACCCTTCGTGGAGAAGATCCCCCACCCAGCCATTTATTACCCAAAGGGCTGTCAGTCACAGCTGTGGGGAGCAGCTAAGATCTCAGCTGCTTGGCCATTTGCTAGCCGAACTTGTCACTCCCTGAGGGGAGTTGCAAAATAGGCAGGGAGCGCCACTCCCGTCAGAGAAGCCAAAAGACTAAGGATCAACCGCCTGCAGGCAGGGTGGCATCGGCCCCTCAGGCGCTGTGCTAAAACAATTTAGTCCGGTTCCTCTTTCACTCCAGTCTTAATCCCTTAACCCTGTTTCCTAGCAACTGACCTACGTCAGCTACGTTGTTTGTCCCACCCTGAAAGCCTTTATAAGAAACAGTTCTCTGAATAAACTCTCTCTCGCCTGATCGGAAACCGTGAGTAGTGTTTTTATTCTCTCCGCATCTCCCCCTCTCTTGCCCCGTTTCTCTCCCTCCCTCAGAAAAAGAACCCGCAAGGATCGACCACCCCGCCAGCCGGGGTGGACATGACACACAGCAACCAAAAACACATGTAAGCATGAGTCTGAGTTGATATCCATGCTATTCTGGAAAACAAGATGTAGGTGCTACAGAATGAAGAACTGAAGAGCCCTGGATGGACACAGAGGAAGTATTTTCAGTGTGTTTCCCCAGGCACAGCTTGGGACTTTCCAGCTAGGGCAACTGGAACAAAGGTGTTCTGATACAAGATATCAGGTGGGGCTGCTGAAGCTGAGGTGGGGCTTGTAGGCAGACTACCCAAAAGAAAGCACACTGCTGCCTGGGATTATGGCTTTTAGCACTGAATAAGGTAGAAAAATTTGAATTCACCTTGATTCCACGAACCAAATCAAGCCACTTGCTTCCTTAAAACAGTTCACCAAAGAGCATACACAGGTGAAAGCACATATTGAAAAGCACATGATGAAAAGATGTTCAACACCATTAGCCATCAGAGAAATGCAAATCAAAACTGCCAAGAGACAGGACTGCAAACCAACAGAATGGCTAAACAAAAAAGTGACAACATAAAATGTTGGCAATGATGTGGAGAAACTGGATCACATTGCTGGTGGGAATGTGAAATGGCACATCCATTCTGGAAAACAGTTTGATAGCTTCTTATAAAACTAAATACGTGATTACCATATGATTCATAAAATGTACCCTTGGGCATTTATCCCAGAGAAATGAAAATTTATATTCATACAAAAATCTGCACACAAATGTTCACAGCAGATTTATTCATAATAGCCAAAAGCTGAACATGGCCCAGATGTCTTTCAACATGAATAAACTGTTCACTGAGTGTATTCACAGTAAAGAAGGATGAACTACTGATACATGCACCAACTTGGATAAGTTGGAGTTAAGTCTCCAGAAAATCATACTGAGTAAAAAAGTCTGTCCTAACAGTTACATAGTGTACAATTCCATTATAGCAATGGCGAAGAGGCTAGTGTTTGCCAAGAAGTAAGGATGGATGTTTGGAGCCAGGGAACAGAAAGAAAGTGGGTATTGCTATAAAAGGGCAACACGAGGGATCTTTGTGGGGATGGAAATGCTCTGTATCATAACAGTAGTGGTGAATACACAAAACTACATGTGACAAAATTACACAGAACAAGTACACATACACAAATGAGTATGAGTAAAACTAGGAAAATCTAAACAAGATGGGTGAATGAGAAGGTTGTTTCAATAACAAACTCCTGATTGTAATGGTGTGCCATAATTTTGCAAGGCATCATTGTTTCAGGAAACTGCATTGTTTCAGGAAACAAAATTTCACTGCATTGTTTCCTACAATGGCATGTGACTCTACAATTACCTCAACATTTAAATTTATTTTTTTATTTTTTATTTATTTTTTTGTTATTTTTTTCTTTTTTTTCCATATTTTATTGTCAAATTGTTTTCCATACAACACCCAGTGCTCTTCCCCATAAGTGCCCTCCTCCATCACCACCACCTCTTTTCCCCCTCCCCCTTCCCCTTCAACTCTCAGTTCATTTTCAGCATTCAATAGTCTCTCAAGTTTTGCATCCCTCTCTCTCCCCAACTCTCTCTCCCTCCTCCACTCCCCCTGGTTCTCCATTAGGTTTCTCCTGTTCTCCTGTTAGACCTATGAGTGCAAACATATGGTTTCTGTCCTTCTCTGCCTGGCTTACTTCGCTTAGCATGACACCCTCAAGGTCCATCCACTTTGCTACAAACGGCCATATGTCATTCTTTCTCATTGTCATGTAATACTCCATTGTATATATATACCACATCTTCTTGATCCACTCATCAGGTGATGGACATTTAGGCTCTTTCCATGTTTTGGCTATTGTTGACATTGCTGCTATGAACACTGGGGTACATGTGCTCCTATGCATCAGCATTTCTGTCTCTCTTGGGTAAATCCCCAGCAGTGCTATTGCTGGGTCATAAGGGAGTTCTATGAGTAGTTTTTTGAGGAACCTCCACACTGTTTTCCAGAGTGGCTGCACCAGTTTACATTCCCACCAACAGTGTAGGAGGGTGCCTGTCTCTTCACACCCTCGCCAGCATCTATAGTCTCTTGATTTGTTCATTTTAGCCACTCTGACCAGTGTGAGGTGGTATCTCAGTGTGGGGGGGGGGGTTAGGGTTTTTTTTTATAAGTTTATTGTCAAATTGGTTTCCATATAACACCTAGTGCTTCTCCCCACAAGTGCCCCCTCTCCATGACCATCACCCCCTTCCCCCTTCTCCCTCCCCCTTCAGCCCTCAGTTCGTTTTCAGTATTCAATAGTTGCTCATGATTTGTGTCCCTCTCCCCAGCTTTCTTTCTCCCTTCCCCTCCCTATGGTCCTCTGTTAGGTTTCTCCTGTTAGATCTATGAGTGCAAACATATGGTATCCCAATGTTCATAGTGGCACTTTCTACAATAGCCAAATCATGGAAAGACCCTAAATGCCCTTCTCCTGATAAATGGATAAAGAAGATGTGGTATATATTCACAATGGAGTACTACATGGCAATGAGAAAGAATGAAATCTGGCCATTTGTATGTAGCAAATTGGATGGACCTCGACGGTGTTATGCCGAGTGAAATAAGTCAGTGTGGTTTTGATTTGTGTTACCCTGATGATGAGTGACACTGAGCATTGTTTCATGTGCCTGTTGGCCATCTGGATGTCCTCTTTGGAGAAGAATCTGTTCAGGTCTTCTGCCCATTTCTTCACTGGGTTATTCATTTTTCGGGTATGGAGTTTAGTGAGTTCTTTGTAGATTTTGGATACTAGCCCTTTATCTGATATGCTATTTGCCACTATCTTTTCCCATTCTGTCATGGGAAACCCGATTGACTCCACCAGAAGCCTTCTAGAACTAATCAATGAATTCAGTAAAGTTGCAGGGTACAAAATCAATGTACAGAAATCGGCTGCATTCTTATACACCAAAAATGAAGCAACAGAAAGAGAAACCAAGAAACAGATCCCATTCACAATTGCATCAAAAATCATAAAATACCTAGGAATAAACCTAACCAAAGATGCAAAAGTTTTTTATCTTGTTGAAGTCCCAATAGTTCATTTTTGCTTTTATTTCCCTTACAAGACCCCGAATAGCCAAAGTAATATTGAAGAAGAAAACCAAAATGGGAGGCATCACAATCCCAGACTTTAGCCTCTATTACAAAGCTGTCATCATCAAGACAGTATGGTATTGGCACAAAAACAGACACATAGACCAATGGAATAGAATAGAGAACCCAGAACTGGGCCCACAAATGTATGGACAATTAATTTTTGACAAAGCAGGAAAGAGTATCCAGTGGAAAAAAGACGGCCTCTTTAGCAGCTGGGAGAACTGGACAGAAACATGCAGAAGAATGCAACTAGATCACTTTCTTGCATCATTCCCAAAAATAAACTCAAAATGGCTGAAGGACCTGAATGTGAGACAGGAAACCATCAAAACCCTCGAGGAGAAAGTAGGAAACAGCCTCCTTAACCTCAACCGCAGCAATTTCCTACTTGATAAATGTGAATTTTAATAAGAAATCTTCCCATCTTAAATGTTAGCAACTAATTTAAAAATTCATAAATGCTGTGCAGGTCAAATAAAATATAACTGAATGTATTTACTTTTCAAGCAACAAGTTTTTGATCTTTAGTCCAGCCCCCCTTCCCTCCACTTCATCTGACTAAGTTCTACTCATTACCCAAGATTGAGTGAAGGCTCTATCTCCTCCTTGGCCCTTCTCTGAGTCCCACTTAGGGCTAAGTGCTCCTCTGTACCTATATAGCCCACCTCCACCTCATCATCATTCTTTTTCCCTCCATCAGAACTATCCCACTGTATGGACATGTCTTATGTCCTGAGAGCTCTGTACAGCTAATTGTGGCACCAATAGGTAGCTAATAGGGCAGCTAGGAATGTGCTAATCTGGGGTGAGGGACTCTGCTGATCCAGGCTTGGATTGCTTCTGTGTCTGTGAGTTAACTGAGGGTCAGCTGATCAGGTTGGCCTCAGCTAGCAAGGCTCTACTCTACATGTCTCTTATCCTCCTCCTGAAACCAGAGGGCTAGCCTGGGCATGTACTTCTCATGGCAACAGCAGAGGCAAGAAGGAAACTTGCCATGTCCTCTTAAGGCCTAGGCTCAAAATTGGCACATTGTTTTTTCTACCACATTCTATCATCCCAAGCAAGTCAATGGTTGAGTAAATAGACTCTGCCTCTTTAGTGGCGATAGATTAAGGGGATAGATTAGATACAGGGTGGACGAAGAACTAGGGCATTATTGCAATCTACTCATCTCCTGTGGTTGGGAGCCCTATCTTCCTCATTTTGTATCCCCAGAGCTTATCATTGTGCCAGGTACACAGCATGTGCTTAGTAGCTGATTTTGAATTTAGGAAAGGAAGAATGGATGAGTAAGTAAATAACACTTTCTTTTATGGATGAGAGATACTTACAGTGAGGTAGAACGACTTGCCCAAAGTCACACAGTTATGGCAGATTCATGAATAGAATCCACATATTCTCAAGGAACCTGCGTGGCTCAGTAGGTTAAGTGACTGACTCTTGGTTTTGGCTTAGGTTATGATCTCAGTATGTGAGTTTGAACCCCACATCAGGCTCTCAGCACAGAGCCTGCTTGGGGTTCTCTCTCTCTTCTATCTGCACCTCCGCTGCTTACTTTCTCTCAAAATAAATGAACAGTAAAACAAATTTTAAAAATTTAACAAATTTTCATCTCTTTCCACCATCACAAGATGCTTGGTGATTAAACCATCATAACATGGCACTCACCCCTCTGTACACTGGGTCTGCTGAGGGCTAGTGTCTGGGATGGACATGTTCAGAACAGCTCATAGCCCTTACATAGCAGGGTCCTGTTGGTACAACTGCCATAATGTGAATCCATCCAAGGTGTGAGTCTAGCTAGCTCCTGCTAACCTCTTGCATACAATGGGAAGAAGAGACACTTGCTCCAACAATAGATAGAACACAGAGCCAGATGTCTCCTGCATAACTGTCATCTCTCTGCCTTACATGCTAATCTCCCCATCAGGGGGTTGGAGGAGGCTGCTATTTCTGGGAAGTTTCCTGCAGTTTGATGCTTGTGTTTCTAATCACTACTGCCACTTGCTGGCATCCCCTTTGGTATATTAACAGTTTATTCCATGGGAATTTCATGTGTGCTTGCATCCTGAAGCTGCTTAAAGGGAAAGGTAGGGTTCTATTCACCTGGAAAACTAGATCCCTTTTCTCCCTTCAGAAGAACTAGACCCAATGGTTTCATCAGTTGAGGGAGAAGATCTAAAACATTACAAAACTCCCCTTGGCAAAGAAGAGAGCATTCAGCCAAATCTCTTACTGTCTATACTTGAGGAGTAAGGAGGAGTGAACAGGGTATAAGGAGTGACCCAGCTCTGCAGAAGTTTTTCTTGGCTGCTGGTTAAGAAAATTGAGTTCTAGTAATTGGCTGTTTTAATGAGATGACTGTGTGACCTGAAAGAAGCTACCTGACCTCTCTGCAAAAGAGTTGCAATCCTAGAACAAAGGTGACTAAATGTGTACTTGTCAGACATGCTTAAATTCCCAGAGGTACACATCAGAGCACCTGGCTGGGGGCTGGCAATGCTTTGCTTTAAAAAAAAAAAAAAATATATATATATATATATATATACATATATATATATATATATATATATATATATATATATATGAGTATTGGGGTGACTCAGTGAGTTGAGCATCCAACTTCAACTCAGGTTGTGATCTTGCAGTTCGCAGGCTCAAGCCCCATGTTGGGCTCTGTGCTCACAGCTCAGAACCTGGAGCCTGCTTTGGATTCTGTCTCCCTCTCTCTCTGCCCCTCCCCCACTTGTGTGCATGCTCTCTCTCTCTCTCTAAAAAAATGAATAAACATTAAAAATTTTTTAAATAAATAATTCTTTTAAAAATGCAGGTATACCATAAGTCGAACTCAAGTTTCCATGAACCCTTAGGATAAACCCTGAGACTCACTAGTGTTCCGTGAGCTGTTTCAGGCCGCTCTCCCATTCCCAAGTATAACTTTCTCCTCTCCTAACATTAGAAAGTGCTTGACAGAAAAATGCAAGAAACAACAAGATCACCATTTGCTCCAACACTGAATCAAGCCTGTGAGTCAAGAGACAATCAAATAGCCAAACTTGTACTATGGGAAGGATAAATAAATACTACCACTTTCAAGCACCAAACACTATTCAGCAGTTTCTTATAAAGCCAACCGTGCATTTCCCTATAACCCACCAAATCCTCTCCTTGTTACCCAAAGGAAATTAAAACATACACTGACACAAATACTTGTATATGAATGTTTAATAGTCAAAGGCTAGAAACAACCCAAATGTTCATCAGCAGGAAAATGGGTAACTGCAGTCCATCCCAACAATGGAATACTCCTCAGCAGTAAAAGATGGCACTCGTGTTATGTGCAATAGCTTGAATGCTATGAACTGAATGCTGGTGTCCCCTAAATATTCCTATGTTAGAGCAGTGATCTCTGAGAAAAAGGAAGTACATGAGGTGAGCTCCTGATTTATGCTGCTTTTCCACCTGGGGAACATGTCATGGCACAGGAAAGTGGGCCCAAACCCACATCTTTAGTTCGGGTTTGTAGAAGATAAAGAGATTGGATTTAGGCCTTCAGAGGTTTCAGGAATGTTTGAGTTACCTCTACAGATTGCAAACTTGGGGAAGTCATGCAGAGAAGTTCCACAGTCTTTATGAAAGTTTTCCTTAAATTTTGGCTAAAAGGAAAAGCCTGATTTCAGCTATTTGGCTAAAAAGCATAGTCACAGATCATCCTGTGGTAAGAAATGTTAAAGTTCTGACAAACCAGAGTGAATAGACCTTGTTGAACATCCTAAATGTACACCTGGTTTTCTGGAAAGGCCATGAATTAAAATTGGGGCAAATCTGACCCAAGTGTAGCAATTCTAGAGTTTACAATTCTGAGTTTAAATAAAAGGAAGAGAGAGAGAGAGAGAGAGAGAGAGAGAGAGAGAGAGAGACCAATAAAGAGATTCTTTTTTTTAATAGTTTATTGTCAAATTGGTTTCCATATAACACCCAGTGCTTCTCCCCACAAGTGCTCCCCACCATGACCACCACCCCCCTCCTTCCCTCCCCCTCCCCCTTCAGTCCATGGCTCCTTTTCAGTATTCAGTAGTCTTCCTTGATCTGTGTCCCTCATTCTCCCTCGCTCTATTTCCCCCTCCCTCTCCCCATGGTCCCCTGCCAGGTCTCTCCTGTTAGACCTATGAATGCAAACATATGGTATCTATCCTTCTCTGCCTGACTTATTTTGCTTAGCATGACACCCTCGAGGTCCATTCACTTTGCTACAAATGGCCATATTTCATTCTTCCTCATTGCCATATAGTACTCCATTGTATATATATACCACATCTTCTTGATCCATTCATCAGTTGATGGACATTTAGGTTCTTTCCATGATTTGGCTATTGTTGACAGTGCTGCTATGAACATTGGGGTACATATGCTTCTATGCATCAGCCCTTCTGTATCCCCTGGTTAAAATAGAGAACAAACTGATGGTTACCAGAGGGGAGGTGGGGGGGGGATGTGTGAAGTAGGTGACAGAGATTAAGGAGAGCACTTGTGATGAGCACTGGGTGTTGTATGGAAGTGTGGAATCACCATATTGTACACCTGAAACTAATATGACACTGTATGTTAACTCACAGGAACTTAAATAAAAGCTTAAAAAACAACTTAAAACAAAAATGGGCAAAATAAACCTGATATGCCAAATAAATAAATAAATATTCCTATGCTGAAATTCTAATGCCCCAATGTGATGGTGTTTGGAAATGGGACTTGTGAGAGGTAATTAGGTCCTGAGGCTGAAGCCCTCACAATGGCATTAGTGCCCTTGCTGGAAGAGACATGAGAGACCGCACTGCTTTCTCGGTCTCTGCCATAGAAGGACATGGCAAGAAGATGGTCAGCTACAAGCCAGGAAGAGGATTCTCACCAGAACTCACCAGGCTCGCACCTTGATCTCAGGCTTCCCACTTCCAGAAATGTGAGAAATAAATTTCTGTTGTTTAAGCATCCTGTCTATGGTATTTTTGCATAGCAGCCTAAACTGACTAAGACAATGGATGCATCTCATAAACATTTGTTGAGTGAAAGACACCAGATAAAAAAGAGTACATGCTGTATGATTCCATTCATGTGAAATTGTGTGAGCAGCCACGCAAAGCTGCAGGGATGGAAATCAGAAGAGGAGTTGCCTTTGGAAAAGGGGCAGTGAAGTTATTGACCAGAAGCGCAAGAAAGGGCACAAGAAAATGTTATTGGGTAAGGGAGATGTTTTGTATCGTGATGGTGTGTTGGTAACCCAGGCATAAACATTTGTCAAAACCCATTAAACTGTGCATTTGAAATCTGCATTTTACTGTATATGAGTTATGTCCCAGTTTAAAAGAAAACAAACTCTTCCTAACTGCAGAACAGACATGTCAGTGGGAAATGTGCACCAGCCCTCTCCCTGAAAACTTAAGAAGAGCAGTGTTCTAAACATCAGAGCCTTCTTGGAATTTCCACTGAAGAAAGGCTGTTGAACAGAAAACTTTGAGCTTAGAACAAATCCAATTTGCAAGATGCGACAGAACGCCTCCCTAGCTAAGAGTTGCTATTAACACATGATGCCATGGACAATGCCACTCTTAAGGGTTGGGTTTCCTGGAAGGCAGACTCTGGAATGAAGATTAGCTTGCAGGAGACTTTCTAAAGGGGACTCTTGGGGGTGGGTCAATGTTTGCAGAAAGGAAGAATTGGAAGCAGAATGGGACTGAAGGAAGAGTGAGCTGTGATATAGTCTCAGCAAAGGCCTCAGCTGATCCATGGAGTGGGGGGGGGGGGTGTCTGTGCTCAAGTGGTCCTAGTGCAGACTCCTTGGGGGCCAAAGGGCCAGGCCTTCATGCCTCACATTGACTAATCACTGGATGTAGGCTGGTCCTGGAAAAAGAATTTAATTTGAACCAGCCAATCCCAAAGGAGCTCACAGCTGAGGGCTGTCTGCCAATAGCACTGCCAGGGGCTGGGAGAATTGATCTTTCACAGGGAAGATCTGGACATCCCATCATAGAACCCACTATGGTCTCCAAAATTCATTTTAACCTGAATTCCCTCATTTCTTTAGCATGAACCCAGCCCTACTCTCCGTGGCCTATATTCCTATTATGAATAGCAGTATTCACCCTGACATGAATGACCAACATACACACACATGTTGAAAATTTAAAAACAAAAACAAACAAACAAACAAACAAAACAGGGCAATCATCAGGGAAATGCAAATTAAAACCACAGTGGGATATTACCTCACCCTTGTTGGAAAGGCTGCCAACAAAAAGACAAGTAACAAATGTTAGTGAGGATGTAAACAAAAGAGAACCTTCCTGTACTATTGGTAGGAATGTAAATTGGTGCAGCCACCATGGAAAACAGTATGTAGGTTCCTCAAAAAATTAAAAATAGGGGCACCTGGGTGGCTCGGTCAGTTGAGTGTCCGACTTCAGTTCAGGTCATGATCTCACGGTTCATGGGTTAGAGCCCCGCGTCAGGCTCTATGCTGACAGCTAGCTCAGAGCCTGGAGCCTGTCTTCGGTTTCTGTGTCTCCCCTCTCTCTGACCCTCCCCTGCTCATGCTGTCGCTGTCTCTCTCTCTCTCTCTCTCAAAAATAAATAAAACATTAAAAAATTAAAAATAGAACACCAGGGGCATCTGGGTGGCTCCGTCAGCTAAGTGTATGATTCTTGATTTTGGCTCAGGTCATGATCTCACAGTTCATGAGTTCGAGTCCTATATCAGCCTTTGTGCTGAGGTGTGGAGCCTGCTTAGGATTCTCTATCTACCCCATCCCCATGTTCTCTCTCTCTCTGAAAATTAAATAAATAAACTTAAAAAAAAACAGAACTACCAGATGATACAGCAATTCCGCTTCTATGACCATATCCAAAGAAAACAAAATCACTATCTTGAAGAGGTGTCTGTGTCCCCATGTTCATTTGCAGCATTTTTACAATACCTAAGACATAGAGGGGTGCCTGGATGGCTCAGTCAATTAAGCTTCTGATTTTGGCTCAGGTCATGAGTTCTCAGTTTGTGGGTTCAAGCCCTGCATTGGGCTCTGCACTGTCAGTGTGGACCCTGCTTCCCCTCTCCCCTTTTCTCTCTGCCTCTCCCCAACTCACTGTCTCTCTCAAAAACAAACATTTATAAATAATCTTCATGTCCATTGATGGAGTAATGGATAAAGTAAATGTGGTGCATACGCGTGCACGCGCGCGCACACACACACACACACACACACACACACACACACACACACGTGCGATGGAATATTATTCAGCCATAAAAAATAAGGGACTCCTGCCATTTGTTAACAACATGGATTGACCTTGAAAGCAGTATGTTAAGTGAAATCAGACAAAGAAAGACAAATGCTGTATAATCTCACTTTTATGCGTAATCTTTAAAAAAAAATGAATTCATAGGAACAAACAACAGATCAATAATTGCCAGAGGTGGGGAGTAGGCAAAATAGGTGAAGATGGTCAAAAGGTGTCAATTTCTGGGGCTGGCTCAGTTGGGGGAGCATGCAACTCTTGATCTCAGGGTTATGAGTCTGAGCCCCACAATGGGTGCAGGGATTACTCAAATAAATAAAACTTTTTTAATGTTTATTTATTTTTGAGAGAGAAACAGAGACAGAGCATGAGCAAGGGAGGGGCAGAAAGGGAGGGAGACCCAGAATCTGAAGAAAGCTCCAGGCTCTGAGCTGTCAGCCCAGAACCCGAAGCAGGCTTGAACTTACAACTTTTTTTAAAAAGTACCAACTTGCAGTTATAATGTAAATAAGTTCTGGAAATATCATATACAGCATGTGACTATAAGTAACAATATGTATTGTATATGGTAAAGCTGCTAAAAAGTAGATCTTAAAAGTTCTCAGCACAAGAAACAAATTTGTAATCATGTGAGCTGATGGATATTAACTAGACATACTGTGTCATTCTGCAATATACACACATGTCAAATCAATATGTGGTATGCCAGAAATAATATAATCTTATATGTCAATTACTTTTCAATAAGGTTAAGGGGAAATTTTATCCAGGGCAGCTCTAACTTTAACAGCTCTTTGGAAATACCCTCCTTCATTCTGCAAATTACTCAAGGTCTTAACTGGAAAGGATTCATTTTGATTTCCATTCTCTAGAATGTTATCTCCCCCTACCCCCATTACATAGAGGGGGTTTTGTTGCACAGGACCCCGTAGTTAGAAGGGCCCCACACTTGGCTTATTTCCACGCTGCCATCATCTTGACATCCTTAGTCATTTTTGGACAGGGGTCCCCATTTTCATTTTACCCTAGGGCCTGTAAATTATGTCCCCGGTCCTGCTAACAGCCTGCAGCTTTAACTCCTCAGGATCCACCTTAACTATCAAGCCAAATTCACATTCTTCTTGGGGCAGTGCCCAACCACTGAGCAAGGCTGTGATACAAAGAAGAAGGCCTAGAGATTTCCATCCAAAATGAGGCTTCTCTGATGGGTAGTCTTGGCTGCTACAGATTTTGCCAGGTCTGCACTGGGTTCCAACAGCTCCCTTATTCAGTCCTGCTTCCTTCCTTCTCTTTCTTCAGCTGTTACTCCCCAGTATACCTTCTGTACTCCCCACTCAGACCCAGGATCTGTTTCCCATAGAAGGTGAACTGCTGCCACGATGGAAGACAAAGGTTGGCATGGGGATGTGATGTGAGGCAACATGAACACTTCACAGGTCACTTCTGCTACTGTACAGTCCCTGTGACATTCTTGCCCCACCACCCAGCCAGGGGCTTGGTGATTTTTTGTGGAACTGTAAGCCTGGATTGTGTCCTACTGGGGCAGCTGTCCACATCTCAATGCCCACCAGCCTTCATCTTTACCACATGGCTCAGACCAGACAACTGGGTTTTGCCTCAGTTTCTCTTTTAGTGACTCAGTTCTATTAACAAAATTACTGTACCTTGTATGCCAGTTCTCTGGCTCACCACTCTGCCTATTCTTGCCAACCTCCCTCCCTACATTAGAGAGGGAGAACCAATGAAAACCATTAAGGACACCAGGCAGCAGACTTTGATGCTTGAAAAAGCCACAGTCTAACACCTTTCTGCACCCATCACCCCAAATAACACACAGATGACACCATTACCTATCATTTCTTCATAATAGTTCTCTTGTCTAACTAAGAACTGTCACCTTCTTTCTACCTACATGACCAACATTAGCTGATGAATTCTTGAGCCATTTTTCACAGAAAAATAAAATTCATGTCTCTCCACACAAATTCTAGAAGGGGCGATAAGGCAAAATGGTGTTATTACACAGCATGTGACTGGTAAATCGATTACTGTGTATACTTTATGATGGTTTCAATAAGCAAGCGGCATAAGTATTCTATCTACATCTAACTAGGTCCTTACCATAATTCTAATGATTATATGTATGCACACACTATATGCACCTCCTTTTGCAAATATGTACAGTGCCACTGAATTCTTAGTATGTGGGGCAGATTCTGTGGCTGTCCCACCGCAGAGCCCCTTGGCTAACCTCTTGAGCTCACCTGCAGCTGTGGTGGACAGTTTCTGTGTACACTGGAGGCCTGCACCTGAGGCACCTGTATCTTGCAGTGTCTGTCCCTGAGAACCAGAGAAAGCACCAGGGGCCCTCGCTCAGACCACGCACAGGGCAACCCAGAGTGCTACGGTATCCAGGCTGGTCACCGAGCAACCTCAACCAGTGAGATAAGACTGTTGGCGGATGGTCACTCCAGTCTCCCCACCCCTCACCCTCTCCATGGAACAAGTCTGTGCCATGTCCTATACCAAGGGTTCTCAAACTTAAGCATGTATCAGAATCGCTTGTAAAGCTTGAATAACATGGATTGCTGAGCCCCACCACTAGGACGGATCAGTAGGTCTAGGATGGGTACTTGGGAATTTGCATTTCTGACAAGTTCTCAGGTGATACCCATGCTGCTGGTCCAGGGATGGAGCTGTGAGAAGTGGTTCTTCCGGGGGTCTCTAGTGGCGTGGAGCCCCTATTGCCCGTAGAGGCAACCCCACTGATTAGCACATGCTTTTTTGGCTTCTCTCTCTTTTCAATCTCATTTTCCCCACTCTTTTATTTGAACTTCTTGGACTCACCTCCCAAATAAACCCCCAACACTCAAACCCTTGTCTGGGAGTGTCTGCTTTTGGTGAGGCAGAAGCAGGATGAGGTGGTTTTATATAATCTTTCCACTGAAAAGCACAGCTATGACTGTGGGATTCCTGAGAAGTTCCTGACACTCAACATATCAAAACCTATTGATTTAGATAAAGCTTTCATTTCACAGATGGTCCATAAAGGTTTGGGTCTTAATAAGGGAGATTCAGACCAGATACAGTATCTCATAGACTTTTGACTCTCTCACACTAGAAAGTAATATTTTAGAAATATAGAAAGCATTATTTTCTTGAGAATACTACTTAGACAGTGATATTTTCCTGAGGCCACATGTTGAATCATGGCCATGAGTCTACCTGCACAATCAAAGAGTCATGTATGTGCACACACATGTGTAATTTTGGTGGGGGCATGAAACAAGAGAGAGGGAGAACACCCACTTGGTCACCCTTTGTCAGTTCTCCCAGGATTTTCTTCTTTATGCCCCAAACTGAAGTCCTGGAAGCTTCACTTCCGATCCAAATCATATATTTTTTTAATTAAGACATAATGGACAATCAACATTATATCAGTTTCAAGTCACAATGTAATGATTTGATACATGTATATGCTGTAAAATGATCACAACAAATCTGGTTAACATCTATCACCACAGAGTCACATATTTTTTTCATGTAATAAGAACTTTCAATATCTGCTCTCTTAGCAACTTTCAAATACACAGTACAGCACTGATAACTAGTCACCACACTGCACATGACACTGTCAGGACTTACTTATTTTATAATTGGAAGTTGGTACCTTTGATCACCTCCACCTATTTTTCCCACCCTCCACCTCCCACCTCTGACAACCACTAATCTGTTCTCCATATCCATGAGGGTTTTTCTTAAGATTCCACATACAAGTGAAATCATACAGTATTTGTCTTTCTCTGTCTGACTGATTTCACTTAGCATGATACCCTCAAGTTCCATCCATGTTGTCACAAATAGCAGAATTTCCTTCTTTTGATGGCTGAATAACACTCCATTGTATCTATCTACCACATTTGCCTTATCCATTCCTCCACCAATGGACACTTAGGTTGTTTCCATGTGTTGGCTACTCTGAATGATGCTACAATGAACATGGTAGTGCAGATATGTCTTCAAGATAGTGATTTCATTTCCTTTGGAAATATCCAGAGGTGAGATTGCTGTATCATATGGTGGTTCTATGTTTTTTTAAATTTAAGTGTAGTTGACACACAGTGTTACATTAGTTTCAGGTGTACAACATAGTGATTCCACAAGTCTATATGTTTATGCTCTGCTCATCCCAAGTGTGGCTACCATCTGTCACCATACAATGCCATGACAATATCATTGACTATGTTCTATTGACTATGCTGAAACTCACACCCCATGACTTATTCATTCCTTACCTAGAAGCCTGTACCTCCCACTTCCTTCCCCCATTTTGCCCATGTCTCCACCCCCTCCCTCTGACAACCGCCAGTTTAGTTTGTTCTCCATATTAATGGTCTGTTTTTGTGATAGCTTTATTTTTAATCTTTGAGGAACCTCCAAACGGTTTTCCATAGTGTTTGCACTTTCTATTTTTAATCTATTTGGGCAGGCTCTGGGCTTTCTCTGCCCCACTCTGCAACAGCAGATCCTCCAGGTCCTCCCCATTAAGGAAGTAGATCTGCACTGTCCCTCCTTGGCCATCTGCTAAGCCTGTTCTGCGTACATGAAAGCATTGGTGGGGTGGAAGGACCCAGTCATCACTCACTCACACACACACACACACACACACACACACACACACACCCCAGTCCGCTGGCTGTAGATAAACAAAGACAGCTGTGAAATTCCCTCTGACATGACTTACACAAAACCTCCTACATATTTGCAGACAGTGGAGCAAGTGGTGGAATGCAAGAAGAAATGCTGGTGTTCTAAAGATGGGGGAGAAAACCAATTAGTCAGGACCTCGGAAAACCCCACCAGCTGTGCTCCAGGAGAATAGCAAATCTGGGCTGGTAGCTCTGAGGGCCTCCACCTGGCTGCTTACCTGGGCTACCTAGTATGATACTGTGCCCTGTTTACACTGCTCTCTCCATGACTTGTAACTTAGCTGACATTTGGAAATTTGTTTCTGATAAACACTCTTCTGCACATGTCACCCCATGGTGCCATCTGCTCATGTGCATGACCTCCACCTCCACCAATATGTGCACTGGCTTTTAAAATGCTTGGCTTTTTAGCAGCTGCCAAGAGGCATTGTTTGGGGGCCTTGCTGCCTCCAATATCCCCCTCACAAACTAGGAAATGTATTGTCAAATTCAAAGACATCATCACTATCCTGAGAAAAATGGTCTATTTGGAACCACTGGCCTTGGCTGAATGTAGAATTCATTTTCTAAAAGGTTGATCGAGTGACTCTGTGGTTGTCTGAATAATTATCTCCTAACATGTCCCTGTCCCTATCCCTGGGGCCTGTGATTGTTACCTTACATGAAAAAGGGGATCTCGTGGATGTGTGAAATGGGGAGATTATCCTAGAATGTCTGCATAGATCCAGATGTAATCACGATAGTCCTTATAAGAGGGAGGCAGGAAGGTCAGAGTCCCAGAAGGTGACATGATGATGAAAGCAGAGACTGGAGTGATTTGCTTTGAAGATGAAAGAAGAGGCAGTACACCAAAGAACACAGGCAGCCACAAGAAGTTTAAAAGGCAAGGAAAGACCCCGTTTAGCCAAAGTTATATTGAAGAAGAAAACCAAAATGGGAGGCATCACAATCCCAGACTTTACCCTCTACTACAAAGCTGTCATCATCAAGACAGTATGGTATTGACACAAAAACAGACACATAGACCAATGGAATAGAATAGAGAACCCAGAACTGGACCCACAAATGTACGCCCAATTAATTTTTGACAAAGCAGGAAAGAGTATCCGATAGAAAAAAAGACTGCCTCTTTAGCAGGTGGTGCTGGGAAAACTGGACAGCAACATGTAGAAGAATGAAAATAGACCAGTCTCTTACACCATACACAAAAATAAAATCAAAATGGCTGAAGGACCTGAATGTGAGACAGGAAACCATCAAAACTCTCGAGGAGAAAGTAGGGAAAAACCTCCTAGACCTCCACCGCAGCAATCTCCTACTTGACACATCCTCAAAGGCAAGGGAAATGAAATCAAAACTGAACCCTTGGGACTTCATCAA